>JAPMOR010028638.1:954961-984638 GCA_026543865.1 Argiope aurantia
AATAAGAATTTCATACTTTGTGTTAGGAAAACTAATAAGTTTGCAGAAAAAAGTAAGTTTGCAGATTTAAATATATATTTCTTGTTATTTTATATAACTATTAGCGTGCAGAAAATAACTATTTAGGGCATCGTAAATATTTTCTTGATTATTTTTCTTAACTTTATTCACAATATTTAACATGCCTTCTCTTAGAAAGTGAAAGGACCGAAAAAAAAAATTAAACTTTAACGATTTGAGATTTAGAAATTTTTTTATTATTGCAACAATAATTTCATTTCATAAATTTCTATTTATCAAATAACAATATTTCATTGTCAGTTGCAATTCTTTTTCTCATTGTATTCAAATGCCATTAAATAATAATATGCTAGGCAGAAAAGAACTTTCAAGCTTATACTTTAAATTACTACGCAATTATTTTTCAAAATATTGTTAACGTATTTATAATGTTATAACGTATAACGTAAATATTGTTTTCATGTATATACGTTATAAATACGTTAACAACATTTTGAAAAATAATTGCAAAAAAATAAAGATATAAAATTAATATTTGAATGATCTTGTTACAGATTTAAAAATAATCTATATGGTACAATGTGTAATTTTATCCAATCAATTTAAATTTCTTCTAACCAATCAATCATTCGAATCTCTTACCTGCTGAAATTCTAGGATTGAAATCTCTTAAATTCAGTTTATTACATTTTTATAACAAATTACATGTTATTATTTCGCAAATTCAAAAGACTTTTTTCGTGAAATCATCCATCAATATTTCGACATTTTCAATAATAATAGGCTTGCAACCATGTTATCTGACAGCTGTAAAATAAGGATTCTTTTCATTTTTTGGAATGTTGAATTCACGAAAAAACGTCTATTTTATAAGGGATGAAACAGATAATTCATCTAACCAAAAATTATACTTTTTATTAAGCAAAATTCGATGGAAATGTTGTTTTTCTAATTTGGTCATTCAAATCTTATTTTCTTATGAATAAAAAAAAAAGGTTTTTCATTTTAGTGCCTAAAACTTACCAATTGCAAAATAACATAGATTAGAATCGTTTACAAAATTATCGGGATTTTTTTCTGTAATCGTTATTAATGTTTTTCCCTTTTAAGATCATTTTAGGTTATTTTCGAGGCTACATTATTACAGTCCTAAATTATATTTGATAAATTTTTATATTGCTGTTTAGTTCTTTGGAATGAATTTTGCGATTTAAATAAAAAAAATGCTTGGCAGTTTCAATTGCTAAGGAATTGATTATGTTAGTTTCATAATAGTATATGAATATGTCATGTATTATATGAATTAATAAAAAGTAAACTGCGATGAATGTAATTTGCGGTTATAAAGGCCAAAAAATCTGAAAATCACTTTAATATTTCTTATGAAAGAAATGGAATGAATTCATCTTTAAAAAAATAAGAAATTCATCAATAAATGAACTCTGTAATTCATAATAATGAATAACGTTACTCTGAAGTTTTCTATTTCTTTAAAATAAAAATATCTAATGTTTGATAGTTATTTCAAAATATGATTTTGAATCAGTAGATATTAATTCTATGCATGGATGCCAAAACTTAAAGTATATCTTCCGAATAAGCATAACAAATGAACATTAGCAGCTTTTTAAAGTTAATTACTTATATTTTGTTCCTCACTTTGAAATAAGCATAGATATTAGTCAAATAATTTCTCTTTTTCTATCAAAACAGGCATTAATACTTATGAACACTCTGAAGTTGACATAAGGATGCCCGATCGAGTTTAATGAGCAAATTTGTAAATAAAATATTTTAGTTAATTTTCATAATTTTACATAAAAATTGTTCGAATAATTTTAATTCAAACGCTAAAATTGGGTTTGAGGAGGTTTCCTCTTTTTAATATTTGAATTTTAAAATCTTTATACATTGGTGGAAAATAAAATCCTAGCTCCAAAAAAAAAAAAGAAACATTGGGCCAAATCTACCTACAAAAAGCACCGGCATCAAAAAGAATCTCAGAAATTTGGGACACTCATTGCACAACTGAACGATTATCGCAATGCAAATTTCACGCTAGACAAATAAAGAGGCTAATTCTTGCTGCGGAACAGAAGGCCGCGCCTGCCTCAGGAAGATCACGTGAACCAAATGTGATAAAGACGAATAGCTTTCTCATCGGTGCAACTATTTGCCACTGTCGCGATCACACTGCTTCAGCTCTTCACATCAGGACAATACGAGGACAAAGGCAGAAAGCCAACATTTCTGCGCAATAGTCGGTCTCATATGAGTTAGTTAGTTTATTAGCGTCCCGTTTGAAGCAACACTAGGGCTATTTTGGGACGGAGCTCGTCATTTTGAACCGCTGTCAGATGACGAAGACGACACCTGAGCTGGAACCCCCCCCCCACTCCACACCACACCAGCGGGAGGACGTTTGGACAGGACGGATTTAACATGCAACAGACCCCCTTACACGACGGTTCTTCGGTAGAATCGGGGCTCGAATCTAAAACCCTCCGGTTCCGAAGCCTAGACCTTACCACCAGGTCACCGCGGCCCCTCGGTCTCATATGAATGCACCTTAAAAAAGGTGCTCGGCTTAGTGGCGCCGAGCAAGGCAGACTAATAGGGATACGAGAGGACAGAATTTCTTTTCGCGTCAGGAAGATTTGACAGGGATATTCCACTCCGCAAACAAAGAGCACAGGAAGGGCTCTTCTCAAGAAAACCGCGTACCACTACTAAGAAGAAAAACCGCCTCATGGCATCTGTAACAGAAATGCGAGCTTGTGCTGGTACCAGAATGACGTAGCGTGTGACAGCTATTCGATTTCTTGAGAGACGAGCTTGATCAAGATTCCAGCATCGTCATCTCAGACTTCAATGGTCTCCAACTAGGACCTCGGTGGTGTGGGGTGTAGTAGAGACCCACTATCTTCTCAAATGTGACCTCTTTATGTGATGTGCGCATGTTAAGAAGCCGAATGAGTGCTTGCTGTCTGTAAACTCATAGCCCAGGGATTGCGATCTGAGCAGCAATCTTCTATGGCATTCTCATCATCACTTTAGCATTCAGATTAATAAAATTTCTCTTTCAGCAGGATGACGCTCCACCCCGTACTTCCACTGTCGTGCTGAACAGAGTGTCGATATATGATCAAGGCTAGTGAGATCACCTTTTTCTCATCCAGCACGTATGGGCCGTTACTGAACAAGAATTCGGTCTGTGCTTGATTTGACTGACCCTCTGCAACGACCGTGGCATAGAACTCCATCCTACAAAACGAATATAATATGCGCACTGGCATTCAAAGCGTGTCGATTAGAACGGTTATTAATGTATTACTGTTTCACAACTGAAATGGTTCCTTTAGCTGATAGTTTCATCTGTAATCGTGTCGTACAAATCAAATAGATATGTTACCTGGCGAAATGCTTTGATTCAATCTCATTTCTTTCAATTCATTTTTTCTAGATATTGAGATTTGACTTTCCAATCGTGTATATTAGAAATTAATAACTGTGTGTGACATTAGTATTTCCGTCTCTTTTAAGTTTTTCTGAAAGGGTTGCTGCTTGAGAAAGAAAAAGTCAAATTTTCTGGAGGTTCATTTATTTTTATTACTTTTATTTGTTACTTAATTTTGATCATTTGTTTACTTTTTTGATACATAGCATTTATATAAAGTGATGGCTAATTTTAATCAAATTAAATCAATATGATCGGAACATAATTTTATGGATTTATTTAGATTATTTGGCCACAAATGTATAAATTTTTTTTTTAACAAAAGAGTAGTATTAACACGAAAACCTTTTATCTAATAATTCAGTATCAAAATTGACATTTTTGGGCCAAAGTCTCCATTGGCCATATAAATTCAGCTGAACTGAATGTCTCTTCAAACACGAAATCCAAAAATTGGAAATATTTTTGATTTTCATTAATAAATGATATTTGAGGCGATAGTTTTAAAGAACACTAAATCGATTTGAAATAAAGTAAAAATAAGCTAAGTTTTTTCTTATGAGTGAAATTTGATTTTCACATAATTATGTTAAAATCATTCATTAAAATTATTCATTCTATTAAAATTCTATAAATTCTTCATTTTTTCTTTCAAAAAAATTTAGAAGGTTTTCAGTCTTTAGAGAGCAGATATGATATAAATATTACTTATATGCTATTATTATAAAATAATAACTCAAAGAGATTTCACTGTAGAGGGTGTCTGTATATCACTATAAAGTTTCATTTTTATTCTTCATGTTTTCATATGACTCTCATTTACCTTTTACAAAATATTTAAAAAGGAATTTAATTGATTGGTTCTACTTTTAATTCCCGAAAAAATTGTATTCTATGATAACTGAATCTTTTTTTCATAAGAACAACTAATATCTTACTTAAAATCTTACCTGAATTCTTTTTTAAATACTATTCAATTCATATCTTTTGAAAAAAGACCTATAAATTTAAAATATTTTAATTTTTATGATGCATATAAAACAAGAAGAAATATTTAGTAAAATTACTGAAAGAAAATCTTTTTCCAGAATTCTTTTAGGCAAAATGTTTCAAAAGCAGCAAAGTTGTTTATTATTAAATAGATATGTATATATAATGCCATATTTTTTCCACCAATAAAACAAAAATAAGATTTCAAACAAAACTTTTAATTTAGAAATTTATATCGACATTTTTTTTGTAAAGCTAATGAAGTATAAAATGTATTTGTGTAATCGAAAACAATTTATTAGAAATTAAGAATTCTTTTCATTAGTTGTTTCAATATTATTTCATAGCAGAAAGTATATATCATATAAACATGCAGAATTTATGATACAAATAGAAATGCGAGTTCAAAAATCACCAAGTCAACCAGTAAATGTTATAAATATTTTTCTTTCAAGTAATGTTATTATGTCAAAAAGAAGAAAGGATTTTAAGATCAAAATTAGAGAAAATTTTCAAAATAACGATGTACTCCAAATATTAGTCATTTTAAAAGCTGCATAAGAACAATAGATATCATAAATATCCGTGTGCCATAACATTTGAAAGGGAAAATTCCATTTGCTGCATCTGGTTCACAATTTGGGCATTTCTTGACTCATTAGACGTATGTTTATATTTCAAGTGATCTATCGATGTTCTATGTCTCTTAGAAATTTAGGAACTTGCGTCATTTAAATTTCAGAAATGAATAATTTCATTCCGTGTTTTATCAAATTTTTATTAATCAACTTATAATTCTTGAACTAACGCCTTATGCTTGAAAATAATTTTAAAAATAATTAGATTTATGTTATTTTTGATATTGTAAATCAAATATTTGTGCAATTCAGGTTCAGTACTGAGATTTATATTTGTCACATTAAGCCTTCACAAAAATCTTACTTGAGGCATAATGCATTTCTTGAAATGGTTTCAAAATCACGAGAAAAATATCCGAGCTCTATTTTAACTTAATCTAAACAGCAGGTATCATTCACTCCGCAGATCACTTCCATGAACATATCATCCACTTAGACTATTTAGAACACTAGGATTCAACTGAATGCAAATAATAACATATGTCGTCATCATTCCAATGCAAGTCATCAAAAATGACCTATTTAACGGTGTGAATTTCCACACAGTAAGCTGAGTGGGAAAAAATGCGAATTTTGTGAAAGCTATTTGAACTTCATGATAGACCGAAGCATTCTGTGGAGTATCCTTCTTCCTTACTAGAGTTTCCAGTTTATTGAGAGCAATTACCGATTCATTATACACGTTCCCAGCAACGAAACTCACCATAAATAGAGTTACAATAGCTCTGGAAAGCGCTAATACTGTGTTTTCGATAATCCGATTGGTTTTCTCTGTCATCGGGTTCAAGAGCGACAAAATTCTCACGCACAGTGTTATCAAAATCATCAGCAACCACATAGCAACGATCTGGCAAAAGACGTCATCTAGACGCTCAGTGTTTTTTGAGAACTGGTCGAAAGTTGCTCTAAAACCACGAACATCGTCCAGAGACTGGGATGATGAGTAATTAAAATCTTCTGGCTTATCATAGATATCGAATACTCTTAGCCACAGTTTAGCATTGATACACAAGAGGATGTACAGAGAAATGATCATTGTTAGAATACCTTGGACGAAAAAGCATTCGATGCTTCTGTCAATACGAATGAAGACAGCTATCTGCTTTTCGGACATGCCCTTGTAGAAGAAGTAGAGTGGTGTGTTACTAAAATACTTATCGTAATCTACGTGAAGACTGAAAAGTAAATTCTGAGTAATGTAGAGGAAATTGAATCCCCAAGCCAAAGCACAAACTGTCCAAACAATGTACTTAAATTTTCTCTGTTCTTCCAGACTTAATTTTTCCGTTTCAGTTTTAACCGTTAAGAGAATTTTTAAAAGAGATTTTCTTTTCCATATCAAGAGATCCACAGTTGTTACAGAGGCCCAAACGGTCACACTCTCAGCAAGGACATCCTCTTGAATGCGATTTCGGAAGTACCAAACGATGTCGGAGAGTGCCCAGTAATGCAGGCTTGTCGTAACAAGCACTAGATATAAACGAAATATTACCTTTGTAAGAGCTCCGCTTGAATCTTCAATTTTCAGTCCTAGAACTGCCAAGGAGGTCAAAACTGGCCTTAATGGGTGATAATTAGACATCATTCTACGCCTGAGATTGCAATCTCCTTCAGAACGGACTCTGGCATCAAAGAATTTCATAACTTATTCTTTATTTCAATAAATTATCTTCTTATAAAGTCATTTAATGACTTCGAGCATTAACTGCTGTCTTCTATTAAACTGATACTTTTGCAGAATACAAAAAATATCGTCTGTATCATCATAGTAGAGGTATATCAGCACTCGTTTTGTAATTCAACTTCAAAAAAGTTAATTATCATCAGGTATGCAACTAGTTTTGATAAATTTGAAGTAATACACCATATTTATATCAAAAGACTATCATGAAAGTATATCACAAAAACTTTAACGAATAGATTGATCCAAGAAGCAATGTCATGGTCTTATCCATGCATAGACATTTTATCTTAATTGAAACATTAGTTTTATATTTTGTTAGAAACGCCACATTCTACATGAAAATGAAAAGTTCTTGAGAAAATTTCAAATTAAATCACTACTTCTCAGTTGTAGGCAATCAAAGATATTTGGCAGCAGCATAGAGATTCCCAAACCTTTCGCTTATGATTCTGTCGGAAAAATGAATAATTCGTGCAGAAGCTGGTAATAAATACGTATGGCAGATAATTACGTGGGCGTGATAATATTAAAACCTGATTGGTTACAGCGCATTGACAGGCAGGTTTTCTCCTCTGACATAAAGGCTCATTCATAATTCACGATTGCGATTGCGTGACGTTATTTGGAGACATCCAACGAATGATATACATATTTAAATGCTTCCGCGTAAAGGTGTTGAATAGTTTGTCCTGTCTCCCGAGGAGAAAATTATTACCCTCCTATCTGATCGATTCGGATTGAGTGAGTGAAGGTTCGAGTTTGTTGAGGTTTTTCGTGTCGTTTGTTAGGAAATAAAACCAATGATTACTTGATTTCATGCGGTTTGTATCGCGAATGACGGATGTTTAATGGTCACCGAAGGACGTTCACACTCTGCTACACCTTACCTCAGTTTTTTTTATTTAAAAAAGAATAATGCTTGCAACAATTTGTCAAAGAATTTTATTGTAATTTTACATAAGGAAAAAAATATTTTTGATCAATTATTACTAAATATTTTTTTTATTTAAAAATTGGGAAAGAATGGAGCATTAGTTTGATAGATTATTACGTCTGAGATGGTTTTTGCATTTGGGTGAAAATAATATTTCTGACATCTGGCTGCAGTTTTTCTTCAGCTCTTTACTGTGGGGAAAAAAATTAATTGCTCTTATTCAAAAAATATTTCTTTTTATTTCATGAGTGTTATAACATGAATATTGGGAGTCATTTAGTGTTAACCAAACAACTGCTCTGCTAATTACAAAGAATGCCATATCTGCGGTTATTTAAAGAGACACATTTTCGAAATATTATTGTGAATTTCATATACGTATTATTTTAAGCTCAATAACAATTATATTATACAGTAAAAATTACAATTCTTACTTCTTATTAATTGATTACCATGACTGAGATTCACGCAGGAACGAAGAATTTTGTGAGCAAAATATTTTTATCTGAAATGGCTTTTGATTTTGTTTTTGCAAAGAATGAGAATGATATTTTATTATGTAGATTGAAGCATCCTTTTCAAAATTGTCGCGAAATCTGGTTCAAAAAATAATCTGTAAATATTTAAAAGTTGGGAGAGATTATCAGCTGGAAAAATAGTTTAAATGTTGTAAGAAGTTATATTTCATGCAGTTTGAGACAGTAAATGTTACACTCAAAACAAATTCAGACATTTATTAAGTACGCCCCTCCCGTCAATCATAATGAAAAGAAACATCCTTGCAACATCATAGTTTAAACAAAAAAAAGTTCCGCTCTTCTGCTAGTCATTCTGGTTGAGTAAGGAAGTTTTAAATCTTCATTTTATGTAAGTCAACGGCCACTTCCAGGACACACTTTGACTGGTGAATATTCTTAAGAAGAAACAGTGTCAATAGTTACGGTTAGATTTCATGTTACCATTTCCCCAACCAGTAACTTATGATATAGTTACATTCAATAGGAATTATTGATATTTATCTTTTCAAAGTTTTTGATTGAAGAGTTTATTATTAATTAGAAAATTTTACATAAACATATATGGAATTCTAAATTGAAGTAAAATGGAATAAAATATTATATTTATTTATTATTATTAATTATATTTTTATTAGTTGAAAATCTGGATTCTCAAAACATTATTTGATAGTTTTATTTCCTTTTAAGATTCATAATGACACGCATCATAATTCTGTTTATTGATATTTGAAAAAAAAAAGAGAGAAACTCAAAAGATAAAAATAGTATTGATTTGAAATTAAAATATCAGCTATATAATATACTAATAACAATACATAATTACATTTAATAAGAAGTGGGCTAACTTTCCTTTTCAACAATATTCGTACTATAACTTCAATAAAAATTTTATTAACAAGTAAGCCAAAATAGTTTTAATAATTTTACTTGTTTTATTATTATTTTTAATCGTCATAAAAAAATAATATATTAGATCATCCAATTTAAGTTGTCCATCTTAAAATGTAAGCAAAATATGTAAAAAATATTTTCTTCTAAAATTCAATATTCTGTACTAAATGCATTAAAAAGATAGTATTTAAAACATATACCTTTTTTGACACGCCTGCTTTGAATCGTTTGATTCATTCTTAAAGAATCAAATTAAATTATTATTATGAAATTTTCATAAAATATTATCATGCAATTTTAATATTTTCAAATTTTCTTTCGAAACATGAATCATCCGAAATGTTGTCATCTCTATTATAAAAAGCCAGCGCATGAGTGCAGAATTTCTACCAAGTCAACATAAACTGGAAAAAAATAATCTGTGCAGTATCCTTTCCAAAGAAAAAGGCGCGGTCTCTTAAAAACAGTATTGATTTGAAAATAGTCATTTAATAAATGGCCTTCAAATACTTTTACGTAGACATTCTGTCTGTACAAATTGCATGCTGACAAAACAGTTAATTAAAAATACAAAGAAACGAAATTAAGATTACAAAAAATAGGCAGTTGAATGTGCAGACACAGAGATGCCTATATAGAAGCACGAAAAAACAGGAAGCATGCATGTATTTTTTTTAATAAATTGTCCATTATAAAAATCATTATGCGCCAAATGCAACGGCTGATGCAACTAAAATAAACTAATTAATCCTGAAATATTATCATCATCCCATTCGCCAACAGGATTATAATTTCTTTGATAGGAGATTGATTTGATAGGAGACTCAACAGGCCAGACCGTTTCACTTTATGCTAAATCTGGCACTTTTATATTTTGAAGGGTGAGAATGTGCACCTCGGAGTGATTTTAATTTGAAATTTTAATCAATCAAAAATAAACGAAATTTTGCCGTTTCTCCATCATCACTTTTGAAAATATTGTGGCAGTAAAACTAATTCTACAACAAATTCTGGATTCGAGGAAGCAATTATTCCGGAATTCCAACTGTAACTGCAATAAAATTCCTTCTGAGGGCACTCCTTTACAAATGAAACAAGCATAACTAAGACATATTAGAATCAGTTTTACATTATTCTACTGTAACGGCAAGCCAGAGACTCATTAAAGTTTTAAAGAAGCTTCCTTTTGAAAAAACAAATGCCCCATCCTGCGAGTTAAAGCCATCTTGTTACATTCATGATTCTAAAACATTATTAAATGGAGTTTAGCTAATCCAGTTCTGTAATTTGCACGCTCAAGCAAAATTTTTTTGTAAAATGCAGTCAGAGTAATTCAGAAAACTATAGTTTAATAGTCAAAGTAGACATTCGATTTATTTAGGTGATTAAATTTTCACTTTAAATCTTATAAATGATTTGAAGTTTCAATTCTATTATATTGATACATTTTGGAGTCAAACTAAACACTCATGTAATCATAGAAATTACTAACTTTCTATGCCCGATTATAAAATGACATTATGGCTGAATATAATTTGGAATTGATCCGACTTTCACCTTAATGTACCAACTATATTAAACGTATAAACAAATTCATGCATAGAATCGTAACAGTTTTCTTTTTCTGAAAAATTATTCTTGAAATAAAATTTATTAAATATTTAGAATACATTTTAAACAACCAAGTTTTAATATGATGTAAAATTAAAGTGCAATAACTTAAATTATTACAATAGTTTCGTTATCTTTAAACGAACCTTTTATAATTTTTCAAAATAAATAAATCACTTAAAAAATTTTAGATAGATAAAATATCTGAAATGATACTGCATTTTAGGCATTTGAGTTTAACGTTTGATACTTTACATCAAATTTAACACGCTACATACACGACGAATCTTTGAGGTTTTCATCCTGCCACTTACTCCTCACGCAAACAAACACGGCCGCATTTCTGGGAATCTTTGCAATCAATATCAAGCAGTATCCAACGATTTAAAAGTTTTGAACTAAAATTTGACTTTTGGCAAATATACATGAATCATTCATTTCAGAAAGGGAAGAAGCTGGGATGGACACAAAAGTGGAGAGTTATAAAGACCTTCATTGTTATCCTTAGAATCGTTGTATAGTAAAATATAAAACTTAAAAATAAGTTTTCCATCAATCAACGGTTCGGTCCCTTCTTCATTCAATCTTTGTTCATTTAACATTTTCCTTTTAACTAACATGTTCGGTTTTTGAAAAATTTAAAGGAGCATTTTGAAGTTTGTGCATGTATTAAAACAAATTCAGGAGCAGTGTAGAATAAAATTGTCCTTGGAAGTTGAAAGTGGCATTTCGTTATGCATAAACTATAAAATTGAAACGACCACAAACGTTTGAAATTAAAAAAAATGTATATCTAGCTTAAATATTTTATTGAAATCTCTTTACAACTGTAATAATTAAAACGAGAATTTCCAAATGATTTTTGATTTTTTAAAATCAGTTTTAATTCATCATTGCCTTCTAAACTTACGTAATTATTGAGTAAACAGTTCGAAACCCTCGGAGCTGACAAGCGCAATTGAAAGAAAAAATCATTTTATTCAGATCTGAATAGAAAATATGGAATTGAAAGAGCTACATAATTTTATAAATATGATAAGTCAAAATCAAAACTCTTAATACAACCATAGAGTTTATTCTTCAAATTTAGTGGATTATATATATATATAATCTTAGAAAATAATAGAATAAATAAATAAGAGTTGTATTTTATTATTGTCTATTATCAGATCAATGTGAAAATATTTTTAGATTAACTATCTTTTGATAAGCATTCGGAGTAAAAGATAATATTTCAACATATTTTTAAAAGTTTTGGATCCAATTATTTATTTTGTGAAAAAAATTATTAGATAAAAGTATCTATGAAAGCAGTTTTAGAAAATATAACAAATTCAATTCACTTGTTGTTTTCTTTATATTTCATGTATTTTTTGTTTGTTTGTTTCTGTTCCTTCTTTCTGTTTCAGTTTTTTTTTCTTTTTTTTTTCTTTTAATTTGAACTGATATGAATTCCAAAGAGATGTGAATTTTCAACTTTAGTCTGAAGCTACGAGAAAGTATGTGAATTATTCATACGCCACATTTGCACATTGTCAACATTTTTATCACTTGGAATTGAATCATAAAAATAAGGAATTGAATAATAGGCGAAGAAAACACTGGAGTGATTTCCTTAGAAATGATGTACATGTTTCCACAGTAGGGGAAAACGTGTTTTTTTTTCGGATATACCTTTCCATTTTATCGTTAGATTTTTACCTCTTCACTTCACCAATAAGTATAACCTTTCATTATAGTGCAGGTATTTTTACCCCGTTAAATGTAGTGTCTGTCCTGATTTCATTTCATCTGACACATTCTGGTCAAGTTCATGGGACAAAAACTTACGAGTAATAACAAATACTGCATCGTCTATTAAATAAAGTCAACAGAGGCATAATTTGGTTCTAATATATTGAAATATATTGTCTTTTTGTGGACTTCTAGAGAAAAACGGCTCACGTTTCTGATTTTGAGAAGAACCTGCAGGAAACCTTTCGATCCCAGCATGCAATTCATTGCTAAAATGCATATAGGTTTATCAGGTTTTTTAAATAAAGTTGCTGAAGAGCTCATGCGGAATATAATCTATAACCATATCCACTGATTAATGTTTTTCAACCAAAATATTGCATATTCCAACTGATCTACTGACAGACTTGTTTGATGTTTCCTTTATAGTGAAGATCCCCCAGCAGATCAACAGAAGCTTCAGACGTTTTGCTCAAGTAATTCGAAAGGATATAAAACATTTTTGAAGTTTCACTGTCCCAATCCTCTCAAAATTTTTAAAAACATTTTATGCTTTTGTAATTAAGAAAAAAAATCAAAATTTTGGTTTTTATAGCTTGTATGCATTTTTGAACTCCTTTTCCGATATGCTGGCTTTTCGAAAAAGTTAATAATTTTCAAGCAGGTTTACCCAATCTGAAACTACCTTCTTCATTTTTGAGATGAATGCCACCAATAAAAAAATGCATCTCCATTGCCTTTGAATTTCTCATAAAGATTTAAAATAATTAAACAGGGGCATATTTTCACAGCGTAGTTTTAATAACAAAAATTTGCGCCGAACTAATAGCAGAAAGTGCATGCGAAAATTAATTTATGTGACCGTTTTCAATATCTTACATAACTTTCCTTAGTTTGGCAAATCTAATTTCTTACATAGATTTTTTTTTATATAAAAGATCTTAATCGCAGAAAAGTTACGAAAAAAATGACTTCCTGTCATGAAATTTTGGAGTAAATGTGTAGCAGAGAAAAAAAGTCTTCTCGAAAATCGAAGTAAGGAGTAAAAAGCAATTAATTCTGGGAAGGTCGACATCTAAGTCATGGTTAACTCGTTTACCTGTCGCTGTGTTTCAGAAATGATGCTGAAACTGAAGGAAAATATTGGGTTTCTATGGTGATAGAAGTTAATTGTTCTTTTCACCTTTATCCAAGGTCATTTTTCCACTCTCTTAACTTAATTTATAATTCTTCCTTTTCTTCTATTATTTAATCTTTTTAAGTAAAATATATTTCTGAATATCCATCGAAATGCAGGAAGGGAGAAGAGGGGATGTTGATTATCTCAAGTTACCCGGACCTCTATTTTAAAAGGCCATTTGTTGAGGTCTCTTATTATTATTTTATCAATGGCAATTTTGATTAGAATAAGTTCCAACATACTATGGCAGGAGAAAGAAATATTTTGTGATTTAAGAGTTTATCAATCAAATTTATTAGGAAATGCAAACAATAAAGAATACTAATACAAATGTACCGAAAATGGTTTGATAATAGAAAGCAATTCGGAAAGAAAGAAAAAAAAAACAGCAGCAATGCCTCTCCTCGACTTTCTCGTATACGTCAGCAACGTAGCGCGTTTAGTGCTTATTTTCGTAGGCACATGATTAGGCACTCAGAGATTTTCATTCGGCAGATTTTTAAAAATTTGGTGGAAATCTACCAATTGTTGTCACGTGTCAAGTTTCATCCTATTGTGGTTTCAAGATCACGAATAGGGAGGAATCGTTTGACGATTGCAATCCGATCTCTTTCTTTGTTGTATACCTGATAGACAAGAAAGCAAAAAGGTGTCTTTTTATAGCTATCAGCTTGATGGACATCTTGCAATTGTTTTGACTTACGATAGAGCACAAATACCGATTTAGCAAAAACAGAGGAAAGAACAGAAAACAGTAGGCGAGATGGAACTTACAAAACAAATAATGTTGTACCAAAAGCGATAGAGTCGACAAATATCTTTGAAGGTATTTTGATTATTGCTGTGCGCATTTTGCAGGAAACTGAGGAACTGAGGATCCGATAAAAATGATACGGGGAAATAGCTGTTTGAATACCACAAATCAATGGGAAATTTTGCTATCCTTAAAAAAATCTGTGTATTTATTACATTATTATCGGTTGAATTTCCATGGTGGCTTTCTAACGTAATGAAAAGTATTTTAAAGAAATTTTAGGATTGAATTACAGTTTTTTTCTTAGGACCGAGTTTAATTAAAAATAGTGCAGCTTGTCACCAAATGCCGTTTTTACAAATCTTGTCAAACATATGGAAACAAAATACTTTTACTATTGAAAATAGGGTCAAAATGCAAAGAATAGCCGATGGAAAGGAATCTTTCCTAGTATAATATGCAAGTGAAAGGGATACATCAAATTAAATGCGCCTTATAGTATGAAATCGCCAAAGCATCACGGCATGAACAACTGCAAATCGTGCGCCAATACAATGGCAAATAAAAGGCAGTATCAACGATAATTCTTTAGTGAACTTTAAGTAAATACTCAGAGAAGCGTTTGTTGAAGCGATATATTTTCGCATTTCATGAAGCAATTTTCTTGTGAATTTATATTCCATTAACCAATGTTATGCATTTTATTCGATATATCATTTTCTCTTAGCGAATTTTATGATCCATAACCCCTTCAAAAACTGTCTGCATTAGTGCCTTCATGTTTTACTGTGAAAATGAGTTTCTTCAATATATCTGATTTAACATAAGAGTTTGTTAACGACGTTTTGGGATACCCTATGTTTTTATTAAAAAGAATATCCGAGACCAGTTTTGAGACCCGATTTTATCCTAATCTGCTCTACGTGTACGTGTAAACACAATTTTGGAGAAGAAACTTCGATTTATTTCGCCACGGAAGTCTATGTACAGAAGAAAAACGATAAGAGAAGGGCATCAGTCTACATTGCAATACAAGAGCAAAAGTTTGAAATTTTTCCCTTCAGTAGTTTTCTTCTTAGGAAAGGGTATCTTAGACATCTTTGAATTAAATTAAAAAAAGAGGGAATTGGATCTGGGAATAAGGAAACATTTTAGAATGAAGTTAACACGGGCTAAATTAAATAAAATTAGGAAATTCACTAAGATTTAAATTAGGTTTAAAAATATCATTACATATACATAGGGACCTGGTGTAGGTGAAATCTCGAATCGGAAGTTAAGTACATTCTATATTCATATAATATAGAAACTTCGAGAATGTAAAAAAATTGAGTGACAATGTTTGTCATATGACAGCAAATGCCAATATAACATCGGTCCTCTTTCTTCATCATCAAACCCTTACAGATTATTACTTTTGTAAAAAAGTAAAATGCACAAAAAATGCTTAAAATGCACACAAAATGACTGATGAGATGAAAGTTTATTAAAAAATTTATTTTTGATCATATACATGCAAGTAGATTTTTAAAATGTATTTATTTATTTATTGTACTGTATAGTGCTAGTTTTCAACTTCTTCACTAATATGGTAAAAAAGCCCACAAGACAAAAGATTATTTTATTTGAAAGCGTGTGAAAGATAAGTAACTCCATCCTAACTACTAAACAAATATACATTTCCTCATTAATTCAGTATTATTAGAAACAAATAAAATGAATATGAAATTTTTAATATTCCATTTGTAATTTCTAATTAAAATTTAATTAAATAAAGCAAACGATTATCAATGATGATTTAATATCACACATATAAAAAATGCAAAATAAATTTTGAATTATTCATCCTTTTATCCTCTTGGAAGAAGGGAACCTTATTTTGTTTTCCATTCGAGTTTTTCTTGTTAGAATTTTATTCACATTGATAAGTCTATACATTTCTTCTGAAAATCTTTTTCTGACATAAAATAACATAAGTAAGGAATAAAATTCTAAGTAAACATAAGTAAGAAAACTGTGTATTGAAATATTTTATTCTTCCAGTTACATTAAAATATTTGTTTTAAAAACTGAAACAAATTTGCAGTTTTAGTAAAAAATCCATTTGCCGAATTTGATCCATCTAGCACGTTATGTTTTTCAATTCATTGTATACACGACCGTATAGACAGACACAGAAAGATTACTTCCGATACTTGATAGAAACATACATCTTGTCCAGATATCATTTCATTTAGCTCGTTTCATTTTCGAGTTATGTTTTCAGAATGACTGAAGTCATTCCAAATCACTTGGATAAATTAAAATCAATCGAGAAAATAAAAACATATACATTATGAATCGCTAAAATATTTATTCGCTTAAAAGTCAGCCAATAATCCATTTAGTCGGTATCCATTGCAGCCATCCGATTGGGAGCCCGGTAGCGTTTTGTAGATCTTATACCGTTCCCAGGGATCTATAATTGGCTTTAGAAATAATAAACCAATCTTAATACTTAACATAACCGACGAATACTTCAAACGCAAGACATTTGAATTTCTCTATTATGTTTTGAGAAATCATGAGTTTTGCAGTTGGTTCTTAACTGCACAATTGCATTTATTTCTGACTCTTTAACTCGGCCATGGTTCATTTCATCCAAGGAACGTTTTCATACTATCTCATCTAGATTCGAACGATTTTCTCAAGTCTCCATCGGTCATTTCTCGCTCAATTTCCTATTCTATCGATCCGAAGTGAGCTCGAGTATTTCACTTCAGTTAGTCACTCTTGAGTGTCCACCTATTTATCCTAAATTAGATTCATCGAATCCAGAAATGAGATTTTTGCACGGCAAAATGTAATTAAATTCATTACCGTGTGCGTTCCTCAGAAAGCCGAGGACGAAAACTTTCGGCGCAAAAGATTCGGCGCTTCGCACAATGTTTCTTTGCGATATTCAAGTTCAGGGAAATAATATGTTCTGCTTATCTACAGAATGAAAATTGGATTTCTTTCACAGAAAATTGATTAGGTAATTGAGACAGGCAACGATTTCATTTTGTAGAACTATTTTTAAAGTATTAAGTCCCTTCTTGCATTTATTTTAATAATCTATAGAGAAGATTCCTTTTTCGAATGCAAATCATTGTTTGCGGTAATTTTAAAGAGCAAAGGCTTTTCATAAACATTCACTTATGTCTCCAATAACACTGTTTCAATACAAACAAGACAATATTAATGAAAATGTCAATGAATATTATATAATCTAATGAATTCTTGGTTATTATTCTAGGTACCAAAAGGTATTAAACACGCTACAAACTTTGACATTTGAAAAGATTTTATATATTCCTTATCCCCCACCCTGAAGTCTAGTTCTATCTAATGAATGGAATGAATTTATTTCGGAATGGAAGCTTAGACTAGAAATCAATTTTATACAGACTGCAGGAAGAATGATGGCATGTAAAATGAATGGACAGGATAATTAAATAAATAAGTGGGAACAATCTAGATATTCAAGAATTTAAAAAATTAAAATACTTAAAAAGAAAATTTAATAAAATTTCAGCTGTACAAGATACCACAATTCGAAATGTCAATACACGAAACTCCAATCATTAGATAAAGCTTCATGTTTGCGTTACGAACATATCTATCTAAGCTATTTATGTACATATAAAACGAAGTTAATTTTAAAAGATCTTATTTGTCAAAAGTACGCACTTAAATACTGTAAAATGGATGCTTCAAAAGGGCTTACATGAATGAAGTAAGAGGTAGCTAAAATAAGAATGACACACGGTAGATGAATTCTTCAAATGGTTGCTTAGTTTTAAACTAAATATTTCATCTTTTGTCTTCATATGAATATTTAGGTCTCCTCATCATTTCATCATAATGATCACATAATGTAAGAAAATATTTTTTCTTTTATTAAAAATAGGACGTTTTGCTAATAAATATTATCTCTGCTAATTATAAGTAAAACGCAATGAAAAGCAACTATGCCCCTTAAAATGAGCGTAAGCATTGCATCGGTAAAGCTCTGCTTTCAAGGGCATTGCATCGGTAAAGCTCTGCTTTTTATTCATAATCTAATTTACAGAAATATTGCAATTTTAAAACACTATCGTGGTAAAATGAATGTAATGTAAATCAATCAAATATTATCTCTAAATTGTAAAGCATTTAAAATAAAACTTTTTAAATGAAAAGAAAATCCACTTTTATGCTTACAAAAACTGACAGACAGTCATTAAGCTATAAATATTAATATTTTAAACAATTTAAGCGCATTTCAAAGGGCGCCTTTGGGAAGAATTGGCAATAATAGAATGTCTCTAAGAAATCGCAGTCACATTGATTAGGACATGGAAAGTGAAGCGAAAATGTTAGTATCCTTATTTATAAAAAAAAATTTAATTTCATCAAATATGAAAAGGAAGGGAAAGGAAATTGTAGGAACTTTTTATGTAGCAGCATTTTTATAGATTAAATAACATAAAATGTAATACGTTACGTCATTTAAAGCATTTTCCAGATGGGAAGTTTATGCTCGTCTTTTAATAATGCATTTAGAGTCTATGATTCATTCAATTCAAAATTTTAAATCAATCGAATTTAAAAATCTATTATAATGAAAAAGCACTTCAAATTTGATATGACCTTATTCTCATTTTGGAATTTTTGTAAATTATAATTGATGGAGATATTATTACTAAAATTAATTCATTCAATGTCTTCATTTTTTTTAGTCTAAAAATAGAATAAAAATCTGAAAATGATTATCTGTAAACGTTTAGAATATTATCTTTCAATATAAATTATCGCACAATATAAACAAAGTTGGTGAAAAGTGGTTTCAAAGGATTTTCCACTTATGAACAATCCCGAAAGAGTTCTTCTGTGACTATTCAACCACGAAAGAGAAATACGCTAAAAGAAAATAAGTAAAAAAAGGTGTCTTTAAAGACCTTTCTCTGAATTCCGTAAAAGAAAGAAATAAAAGCAACTCGACGAAAAAGCCGCTAGACATACCTCTTAGTACGGTTATTTAGAGTGAAAAAAAGAAGTCACCCAAGAAAAGTGCTTAGGGTTCGTTGCTTTTTAGATCTGGTTACTCAAACGTCAAACAAAAATAAAATTTCTCATCAAGTATTAAATGGTCTAGGTTTTCAAGCAGCGATAATGCTTCTTTTTAGTGTCGAAACTTATCCAGTGACTTTTTTCTTTCTGAAACTTATGATAGGCGAAAACTTATTCGACATTCATAAACCCTATGAATGAGTCCAGTTTTTAGCGAAATGACCAAATGGTTAAGTTATATTGTGCGCAATTAAAATCTAAAATCCATTCTATAAAAATCTAATCTATAAAATCCATTTTTGACAGACAGTTACTTTGTTTCTGATACCATTAATACTAAGAGCAGTCGGTTGTTGAAAGTTAGTCTGAAATAGTTAACAATGTGTTTATGTTGGATGCAACCGGAAGCGGATATTAAATGACCAAAATGCAAGGGATTTCAGGAGAACTTACCCATTCTAGTGTACTTTTAGAATGTCGCGTTTGTGTTTTAATTTTTCGTATATTGAAGCATTCAAGTGCGTATTTTGGGAATAAACATCCTCTTTTAAGCATATATAATCTACAATGTGTTATAACTCTACAATTTAGTGCATAAACCACAAACCATACTATATTTGCCTGTATCCATTCACTTCTGAGCCCTTACATTCAAAGGAAAAACAGATTACCTCTGAATATAATACAGATATTTGATATGCTTGCGCATAGAGTTTTTTTATCAACAAATTTGCATAAACAATGATAATGTTTGAGACGACTGTTTTGTCCAAAATTCAATAATAATATTTTAATGGTTAATACTGCATCCAAATTTCATCTATCGAAACTTGTTACGTTTTGAAGTGATTGCATTCATACACACAGTCATCATTTGAAAACGGTAGACTCGAAAAATTCAGATGAATCCAATTGTATCATACTTTCCAAATGGCTTTCTTTTTAATGCCGCATGCAGTTATTGCAACACCAAAACAGTGATCCTACTGAGATAATTTTGTAATTTGGAAAACATTTCCCATACGTTATCAAAACTGTTATGGACATGGCTGTATTTTGTAATCACGCTCTCATTTATCATATGTAGTATTTGCTTTATGTCTGCAATGTAATGTGTAATATGAGTCATTTCAAACTTTTGATTTCTCATGTACTGAAAAAACTTTTGTTCCATTCAAGGCAAATGGGCGCATCGGATGTGATTACTGATTAGCAGAATTCATTTTAATGAATTCTAGCAATCAATCATTGCCTCGCACTCAGCTGGGTGTTTGCTGAATTATACACGGGGTGATCAAGAAATAACAGGAGGTGTTCGGAGCCCTGTAGCGTGTTATGTAATGGACGAAATATAACAATTTGGCCACCATACACACTGAAGTATGGGGTTTCGATTTATCAAGAAAAAAATGAATACCGAAAAATGTCGAATGGGGAAATCCTGGAATTGCAATCGAAACCATTATTATGTATTTAGCATATGCGGGTACTTTGTGACTCGATATCGAGGATAAAAGGAAAGTGGCTGAAATTCAAGTCATTCTGCAAAAATTCTCCGGTCGATGGCTTTGTCACTAGTGAACGTGCTTTATCAGTCAAGCTTTTTTATCAGCGGGATGGAAAAGCCAGTACTGCTCTTCGTGATTACTGGCGTTTAAAACAGTTACATAGAGGACCTATGACCATAACTAACTTATAAAGAATGGTTCAAACATTTGAACCAACAGGAATTCTCGTTGTGCAACCAGGCCTAAGACGTAAAGATATCAAGCAGGAACAAGTTGAAGAACTTGCAATAGCCGTTATGGATCAAGTGATAGCTAATAAGCTGGGTACCATCAGTGCAGTTCAATATCACGGCAAACAGATATCCCGTTCTCGACAGTGCAGAAGATATTGCATAAGATCCTGAAATTTTATCTGTATAAAATAACACCCATTCACTGATGACACTGATCTAAATCTTGACAATTTCTGGTTAGGTGATGCTGGTTCACTTGAAAGGCATTGTGTATAAAGGACATGTTCCTGACATTCCTATTCCTATCAAATAACATTTCATGTCAGACGAATAACTGCCGATAGGCTTCGAGCCACCGTCGAAAACCTCGTATACCATATGCAATTATTAAAACATCAAGTTGGTGGTCACGTTGAGTTAAATTTGTAAATTGCTACAATAAACGGTTTTCATTGGCATTTGGTTTTGATGCTATTTACTGTTTCCATTGGCAGTTGTGCATTATTTTTCCACATTTATGCGCTTGGATTTCCCTTATCGGTGTTTTATGGAACTAATTTTTTTTCTTGATAAATCAAAACCGCATACTTTAGTGTGTATAGTGGCCACATTTTGTTTATATTTCGTCCTGTACATAACACGCAACAGGGCTCCGAGCACCTCCTGTTATTTTTTGATCGCCCTGTACATTTTTATTCAAGCTACATTTATTCCAATTTTCTTTTATTTAAAGATCATAGACAGAATAATTTCGGATAGACATCTGAAAAAGCATAATATACAGCTAAAGTTTCTTCCAAATTTTTGACATGAATATATTTTGAGGATTTTTTTTTATTATTTTTTTTTATTTTATTTATTTTTTATTGTATGTCACTAAAATAAACAAGAAAGTTGGTGTGGTCAATGAAAAATAAAACTAAGTAAAATGGTAAGATTGAAATTCCATAAATATTAGTCTTCCTTCTGAAGAAAAATTGAGATTTTGAAGGTATTAATATTCATCAAAATGAATTTTAGCAAACCCTCCGCATCAATCTGGAATAAATAATAAGATATGAAGTACCTTAGAATGGAATACCGATTCTCAAGTGTTTTGAAATGGACGAACATTAAAATTAAAAAATTAACATAAGCGACCAGTTGAAACTTTTTCATTTTTTTTTTCATTCTACATTTATTTCTATAGCCATTTAGGATATTTTAAATTCTTTTACAATATTAATCAAGACTTTGTCTTTTACTTTATGAAGAGAGATAATAAGTTTTTTTTAATTTAGATATTTTTAAATCTGTCACAAAAAGGCAGTCTTCCCCTTGAATATTATCCAAAAAAATAAAATACATTCTCAACTCAACATTATCAAAATAAACCTGCGGGAGTGGCCTCGTCAACTCCCTAGTGAAAGGAGTAATCCTCTCGCATAAAATTGTGGCATCACAAGTGATCATATTTTTATTTTCACACATGCCAGTTGTGGGCTTCGTAGTGAAGCAAATAAAACGGATATTAGCACATTAACTGAATACTTTTGGCAAATACTAGTTTCTAAATATCCACTTCTGAAGTGAATCTAGCTTTTTTACTGAGTCTAGGGGGATATTTAGGCGATTAATCGCTGACATGAGTTTAATGCACAAGAATAAAAAAAATCAAATATATATTTTTGATAAATTTATTTTCAATGCACCGAAGCTGAAATTTGACATAGAAATACAACTGTAGTCACAAAAACCCACATTAAATGTCATGCATGTAGCTTATATCGCCTTTGAGGTATAGCATTTATATGCTCGCATCCACTCCTCCACGTACATTTGGTTCCATATTTGATACTGAGCTATACTCTGTGGATGCTAAATCTATGCACCAACTTTTATCCACTTAGCTCTTTGCGTTTTGAAGTTAATAGATTTCGATCGAAATTTGAGAAAAGTCCAAAAGGACTATATACCAAATTTCATCCGGTTGGATCAAAGGGTTTATAAGTTATCGTTTTTACAGGGAGATATAGGTGCTTTTCGGATTTAGGAGCATTTCAGACGTGAATATTCATCAAAATCTCTCTTAACTCGAATTCTTTGCTTACTTTTTGTATTCTTCATACCGGAAAAAGTAAAATGGATTCATTTAAAAAATATAAAATCAGTAGTTTGAAATTATCTTTCTTCCAACGACGCATAGAGCCCCAATGAACTTCATCCAAAATATTCATTATTACCAAACGCAATGGCAATGAAATCTTTTCCACTCCTCTAAAAAGAGCTTTTTAAAGCATGAAATAATTCTTCAAAATTCCAAAACAGTTACAGTGAACCACAGTTCAAACCCCCCTAAGCTCGATTTGTATCGTTGCCAAAAGCTGAAGCATCCATTTTCCTTTATGATATCCAACATCAAATCCCCAGAGCAATATCCGATACTATTAGCATCCATCTTGGGCTTATTTTCCTATAACACCGGAAAATACATATAAGGTTAGGCTATATATATATATATATATATATATATATATATATATATATATATATATATATATATATATATATATATATATATATAACTTTCCAATTCTTTGTCGCATAGTATGCTAGGTGACTTTGTTACATAAAGAATTGGAAGCTACGATTATACCATTGAGAAATAATCTAAAGAGAAGCTTTAAATTAGTATTATAAAGGTAGTAAAAATGTAAAGATATGGCGTTGAAATTAAAATTGCACTAAAAAATATTTGATAAATATGTTGAAGGAGAATTCGAAAGAGTTCCTGCAAACTTTAAATCTTGACGAAGCGAATCAATTTTATATAAAATCACATTGACGATAAATTGATGTGCTGTTTCTTTTCTGAAGAGAGATTGATACAAAAACTATTCGGATACTTGCACAAATTAATGAACATTTCACAATCAGTATTCCTTTTAATCCTTAATTTTGACCTTGAACAAATAGATACGCTGTTATTGCCGGGGTCGGCATCTTCATAGAAGCTTCCTTTAATCAATCGGAAATTTTTCGAACTTGAAAAAAAAAAGATTATTTCACGACGGTAAGTTCTTGAATACATATTTTTCTCAAAATCATTCAGATCCATTTCTCGCTCATTTCTGCTCCCCATTTCTACTGCGATGATAGGTGTCAATGTCTCTCCTGCATTCTGAAAATCAGTATACATTCTGAACATCTGTTGAAATCTATCATCTTAATTCCTTGGGCTTGCTTTCGAAACAATGCAAGACCAGGAATTAAAATTTTTCAGGACACACTAATTAAGGCTTTTAAAATGTCCACTAGGGGCACTCATTCGATGAATTGATTTCTGAGAGTTTTTAAATAATATTTCTAGTGATTTTTTTCCTATTAGTATCAAATTAAATTGTACTTTCATAAAAATTTCGTCTTAAGAGGTTATGAAACCAAATACACAATATATGAAAAGCAAAGAACGCAGTTCAATTCTTTTCTTCAATTATCGTCCTTCCAAAGTGTAATGCCCTTATACGCGATCAAAACTATCTCTTATTGGATATCTCTTAGGTACCCAGAGAACGTGGGGGGATATCGCTTAAGAACCTGATCTCCTTTTAATGTGCCGCGAAGATGTTAACAGAAGACAGCCTGTCTGGAGAGTTGCTAAAGCTAATTGATAGCGAGAAGGCCTGCAGAGTCTGACATCCTTTCATGTGGCCCACAGTAAATAGAAATGATAGTAATAGAGGAAATAGCTATGCTAGTAAATTCATTAAGTAAATGTTGATTGTCATTAATATATTCTGCTGAGGAATATTACAATACATTTAGCAGGAAATCAGTTCAAGAGACTATTGTAGCAGGAATTAGGATGAATGCAGCATTAGAAAATCTTGTATGATAGTCCAAAATAGTATTTTCCTTTTTATTGAAAAACTCAATTTGAATTTTCTTTTTATTATACTTCTTACTAGCATACAAGATAAATGACCCTTTTTAAAATCACAGAAAACTAGTTAAATATTATGCTATTCATTTAATGTTACTAAGGACATCAGTGGCTCTGAGATAAATTTGTAGATTAGAAACCGGATCTCAACAAAACGTCAGTTTGGACATGGACCTATTAAACTTAAATATATTGGAGCTCATTGCTCACTCGTTGTTGTTGCGCAGAACTTTGAAGAGAGACATGCCGGCTGAAATGTTCATCTCATCTTCTGATCACGGGGCAAAATGATGAGATCTGTATAAAACCAGCTTGCCGGAATCAAGAATTCAATGTTTTTGTTTCATTCATAGCTCATTTATAGCCAGATTCCATACCTATTTTTGTTCTGAATATGAATTTACAATTCAATAATCCACGGAAACTTATTATCGGAATGGTAAATTAATTTCTTTTCAAAAATTCGCATGTTCTGAGGATTTTTTGGCCGAACATGCTCTCTAAATTTATAAAAGAGTGAAAGCTTTGAAAATGTGACTTATAAAAGATTGACTTTTTATTTTAGATAATATTCCTATCTGATAACGATCACTATTCATTTTTGAATTAAAAATATTAAAAAAAAAGCCTCCCTACATTCGGGGAGCTCCAAATCTTACGTCTTAAAGACATAACGGACCAGCCTTTATGCGGCGTAAAACTTCTTCATGGAACATGGTAGTGATCCGAAATAACAGAAACATAAAGCAGTTTCATACTAAAGGGACATTGTTTTAATATTAACATACAGGATGTGCAATCTTATCTTGGTTCAACAGTTCATTTCTAAACTTAGAGAGACAGAAAGACTTTAAATTAATAATGAGAATAATTACATTTTATGTCATTTAAAGCAATAAATGTTATCTGAAAAAGTGACAAAATCTACATTTTTGCACGGTCCCCATCGGGCGCTATCAATCAACTCAGTAAAATATTCTTGACACTGCAAAATTTTAAATAAAGAGAATTTTGCGACTGAACCTGATTGAGTTATGAAATATTGAGTATCTATATTAGAGATGAATTTTGCAGATAAGTCTGCCATCACGAAAGATTAAGGGATAGTTTGAAAATTAAAATCATGCATTGTTAAATTTTAAGATTTAGATTTTTTTCGAATATTTCACAGGAAATATGACTACCGGTTTAAAAACATTTTTAATATGCGATTATTTTTTAGTCAATCCTTTCTTAATTTTATTTTTTTAGTCATAATTTTACTTAAAGAGCGCAGTCTCTCATTTACAGAATTTATATTTCATAAGATGACTAATAATTTTTGTTTTAAATTTAACAAAAAAATAAATTGTATTTTGTATTTAAAATTGTTAAACATTTGATATAAATGAGAAGATTAGGTAAAAGCAACTATTCGTAAAGGGAAGAAAAAGAAAAGAGAAAATTATTTGTTTCTAAATGGAAACAATCCACCAGATAACAGAGCATCAGTCAGCAGGTAAACAAAATCTAAATTCTTCTTCTTTGATACAAAATTTCAGTCGCTTATAACAGTATGTTCAACTTGATCATTCGTTTGCTTTCATTTATGCACTAAACTGATCTTTTATTTCAGTGATTAATTTTGAAACAAAATAGGTGACTGTGGGTTAGCACACTATTTTTACTGTTAATGACACTTTTTCTGAGTGGCTGGAGAAGAACTACTTAGAGTATTTAAATCGTCTTGAAGGTAAAAAGCTTTTAACGGTTGACATTGAAGAGATTTATTTTTTATTTTTTTTATTTCGAGTCTTTATAATCGTTGATTCAAAAGACTTGAATAAGTCTCCTTATTTAATAATAAAAAGGATTTTTTTAATAATTATACTTTTATCAAATAAGGCATATTTAAATTATTATTTATGTACAAACTCAGTATTTATTTTCTATTGAATATATAAATGAATAAAAGATTAGGGCATTCTTCATTTCATCCAAACATTTTAATCCTTTAAGTTGTTTATTAAAACAAATTAGTTCATGACTCCTATTTAAGTGAAACAATTATCATTCGGCTGCTTTAGTTATAAAACATTGATAGATCCTTTATCATATGTTTTAGGTTATCAACAATTTGTTATTAAGTATGGCTGGGGGACCGAAAAATAAGTTAGAATCTGTAATATAAATCTTCACGTCATGATAAGCATTTTAGTCAGTTTGAAAATCAGTTATTGGTTCACGGTAAGAGCGGAGACACAGCATTTATTTTTATTCCTAAAATACTCTCGGGCACAATAGTTTTAAAACTAGCTTTCGTTTCTTTTATCTTTGGCCAATAAAGTACCATCCAAAAGTTCAAAATCCATTCAAAATATATCAAACAAATACGAGAAATTTAATCTATTGCCTCGCTGTGCTTTTTCCTCTTTCATAGGTTGCACAGAAAACCTCCATTTCAAAGCGATTTTAACTCATTTATCCATGTGTAAATTATATTCTTTACGCGAAATATTTAAGTGGTTTTGATTTTGTATTGTAAACATGAGTCATACGGCGAATGTTAGATAAATCTGTACTATATGAATACAAGAGTGAGTTTCACTAAGCTATTATCGTTATTGTTTTTCTGCATTTGTTGCTTTTATAATTCTAAAAGAGAAACTTTGTAGAGGAAGGGGGTGACGTTTTCCCAATGTAACATTGAAATATTTGAAAGTTGTATTCTTAACTTACTTTTAAGCCGATCTTAAACAAAAGATCAATTTAATGACTGTGCAAATCATTTGCATTGCACCACTCTGGCGAATAACTAAAATCGCAAAACATACGAGAGGAACAATGAGTTCATCTGATTATCTGCCTTTTAAGTACGAATGCTTCATATTAAGTTAATAACGCCAACGCTCAACTTTCATTACGGCAGCAATGAACAAATAGGTTCATTTAAATATACTGAATGACAGAATTTCGGATTCATTTAAGTATGTGATTGTAAATTGGCTTCCGTATATGCACTTCTAATTAAACTGATTTCAATTTAGCACTTTGTGACAGAATGTACAAATATTTATACAAATCTAATGAGTAAATGTCAATTCACTAAATGAAATTTTCTGTTCGTGGTAAATCCATTATTAACAAGATTGAGGAGACTCCAAATTGTACGCTACGAGTTATTGGATAGAAATGATAAGATCATATGCCTGTTGAAAAGGCTTATTTATGACGCAGACTTTTTCTGATACGTAATTTAAAACTACGTATTTGTTTCAACTTCTTTCATTTAATACCGTTATTTTGTTTATTTAATTTTGGAAATCATTTTATTTAGTATATATTTAAAACTCATATAAATGAGACTCGATATCAGAAAAAATTCTCCGCTTTTCAACTGTTTTACATTGAAATAATGTCATGTCTTTAAAGATGCAATGGATATTCGAATAAAAGTTATATTAATATTGTAATATATTATTTTATTTTGAATATTGAAATTAGGTATACATAAATTGCATAGTATATACCTTATATCATCATACATATATACACTCATAGAAAACATTACAATGGTGTTATAATGACAGCACCATTGGCAATCGTATAACTCATGCAAAAATGTCGTAAAAAGAAATCGCATAAGAAAGAATCGCCCCAAACCAGGTTTGACTACATTAAGTTCAACTGCACATCTCTTTCCCTAAATTTAACGCGTCTTCTTAAATCGCGAATGTTAATAATAAATAAATAATTTCTAAATAAATATCTCCTTCTCGTGCATCACAATACTTAGACCTTTCCGTTTTTATTAGAGTTGTTCTTTTCTCTTGGAAAGTTCTTTTTGCTCCTTCTTTAATCAAAACTGGCTTATTAACAAGTTATTTGGGGGAAAATTCCAGCGCTGAATAACAATGTGGTGCTTTTACAAAAAATACAAGTCTCTTCTAAATTTCTTAATATTATTTTAAATAGAAAAGGAATGATAGCGACTTCAAAAAGTATTCCCAGTTATCTAGAATGATCCTAAAAACTTTAGAAGATAGTTAAATAATACAATGACTCACTTATTCAAAACAGTGTGCTTCTCAAAAAGGCAAAGCAGCTTCACAACAGTACAAATTAGCAAAGCTGAATTACATTTAGCATCGATTGAGACAGATTATATAAAACAGAATTGAGAATAACACACAATACAACTGAAAATAAAAAAATAGATAATATATGATTAATATAGCAAACCTAAACATACAGAGTGGACAGACGAACAGACTTCATTCGATTGTTGAAAAAGCCCCATACATGTATTTAACTATTTGTATTTTTTAATTAGTTTTTTATCAGAAATATAGAAGTTATCCTTCTATCGGGTTAAAAATGAGTTTTTTTGTACTCAGGCAGTTTAGAAACATGGAGGTTCGTTAAAATATCAAAGACGATTTTTTTTATTATTATTGTACAACTGTGTCGTTTCTTTGCATAATTTTTAAATGAAAAAATAAAAATTGTAACTAATTTTTTCTAATTGTAATAAAAATTGTAACTAATTT
>JAPMOR010028638.1:984648-1059462 GCA_026543865.1 Argiope aurantia
AATTGTAACTAATTTTTTCTAATTGTAATAAAAATTGTAACTAATTTAAGTTCATAATAACACATATTTGAAACATTACAATTTCCACAAGGATTATTTCCTGCATATTATAAGGCTCCTTATTTGAAGAAAATTGGTACTTCTTCTTTTCCTTTATATAAAATATTGAAAATTCACAATTCTTTATTACGAATTGAAATTTAAAATAAAAAATATATATGTAAAACATGCAAGAAATTCAAATATCAACTGCATTTAAATAACAAAAAAAAATGTGAATACCTTTTGACACAATTAAGCATATAAAACAATTTTAAATTAAAAAACGCTGTTACGAAATTATTACCTTTAAAAATAATTCATTCCATTGGTAGAAGTGCATTAAATTGAAAAAAAAGTGAAGAAAATCTGCATATAAATTAAACAATTTTAGGCAATTAGTTGGTTGTATGAATTGCAGTGAGCCTTATTATGCGGCTGGACATGGCAGTACTTCTTAGAGTGCATTGGTTTGAAAGAGTAAAAATCACGTCATCATTAAGAATAGCTATGAAATTGTTATGACTGAAAAAATTGAAATGAGCCGAAGGTCAATTTGCGCTTATCGTTGAATTAAGAATCGAATACCTACAATACAATGGAGATGGCGAGATTGTACTTGTAGAATACGGGGACACGAAAAATTGTTAAGGGAAGACTATTAACAAACTTCCATTCCATTTGACTTGCCGCCTGTTTATTGAATTTTGTAAATTATTTTTCACTCGCTTCCAGATGTCCTTGAGTTTTCAAATTTGGTACATTTGAGTGCTCTCAACAGTAATTTTCTGTTTTAGAAACTTTATCATCCATCAGTCATTTTTTAAAAATAAATTTGGTTCCTTGCAAGTGGCACCACTTGGTTGTATAGTTGAGAAAAAATGAATCTCTAATGTTCATGAAAGTGAATTATACATTAAAGATCAAAAAATTGAAAGTTGTTTTAAAATTCTACTTTTTAGTATTCCAATAAAAGTTTGCTTAAAAATTATTTTTTTTAAATGGGTTTTAAACATTTTATTCCCTCTGCTTCTGAATGGGCGCAAAATTTCTCTCTTGTCCGGCTCGATGAAGCTGCGGATAATCCCGAAAGAACAATCCTGATAACTTTCGAATTTTTCAAAATAAAAACTTGTTATCATTTGAATTTTTATTTTATTACTATTCATCGATTCTATGCGTGATCAAGGTATTTATTTTTACTTTGAAATGTTGTTGCAAAATTAGACCTCATAAAGTGATCTGCTTTAATTTGTAGATATCGGAATTAAACGGCATACGATTGGCATAATCAGTAGATTCTTTCAGTAGATTTCTAATATACAAAGAATATCGTAATAGTCAAAAAATTTGAACCCGAGATTTGATGAATTTACATGTTTCAGACATTTGTTTCAGATTTAATCCTTTGTATCATATTCGGAGCCAAAATTTATTTGCAAGAAGTCTATTTCTCTTGTTATCGGTCTTTTCGTGTGCAAATCAATACGATAACAACAGATCTTAAATAACTAGATGAATAAAATTTGATGCATAATTTTAGCATCTTAGGTGTAGTCTCACAACACATGTTCAATCAAATCTGACAACGGGTTGACCGTCTGTCGAGCTGGCATTTGTATGCCTGCACGCACATGAATTCAAAAATGCAATGACCAGGAAAAAAATTGTTATATGAGATCTTGTCATTGAAACCGAAGTTCTGCATCAAATTTCGGTTTAAATCGGTTGGGAAAAAAGCATCTGAAATAAAAAATTATACCTTCTTTGTGATAGCGAGAATTCACAAAAAGCAAAACTGCTGGACTCAAACTAAAAGTTTGAGCTCTCTTGCTTTTTTATCTTTCTTCAAGGTTCAAAATTTTAAGTGGAGGGAAGGGGACAACAAATGTCTGCAGGGGCATGCGAAATAATTTCGGAGAGGCCACTCTCACTGAGTTTTATTTAAAAAAGGACTTCATACAGAAATAACATTGGAAAGAAAAGAATTCTTAAAGTAATTTTTATAAACGTTTGAATAAACATTTTCATTCGTCAGCAAACGCAGCAGTCGTCAAGTAAAATTAATCGAATCGTTCATTTACAAGTGCATGCCTACCAACATTCAGAATTTGTTGGATATCACAAAAATAACATGAAAAATCAGACTTACAACAATTTTAGTCTTCATTTATTGGAATTTGAATTAAGTAAAAATAGACGTCTTGTCCATTAAAAATAACACGTTATCGACTGCTGTGCGTATCACTGTGTATCCGGATCAGCTGACTATATCGATAGAATAAATCATTTATGTCTTTGTTGTAACGTCAAACTCGTCTTAGCTGCCTCGCTCAAGAATTCGGAATACTTAATTATTTCTAACCGAATTAAAATTCAAACAAAACGGTAGAAAATGTTTTTTAAAAAAAGGCACAGTAATGAATCACAAGCATATCTGAACATTAAAATAAAGAATCTGCATAAAATATCTTTCTACTCATGTAACCAGACGATTTCAAAGAACACGTTAATGGGGTTTATGCAATATTTGGTACAATACGTTTTCAAAATTTATACTTTTAGAATTGATAGATTTTCTTTCTAATGGACAAATGATCAGTTGCTAAACTGAAGAATAACAATTACTTATTTTATTTATTTATTTTCCCTTATGATATTTTTGTGTTGCCATTTCATCCTTCTGGTGATACTGATATATGAGAAATTATAAAGCAATATTTATGCGCATTATTAGAAGTCACATCAAATATTTAGTTGATTTACCAAAGCATCTCCAATATATCGCAGGATTATAATGTTCTACTCATAAACAAAACACCCTCTGTCTGTGACATGATGCAGTTTGGAGAGACAGATGAGCTATTGTCAACTGTTGGCTATCTAGCCACATTTCATAATTGTAGGTACGACACAAAATAGCTTTCGATGTGCCTTCAATTGGGATGTTGCTTTCACAAAACTGAACTAGACTAGCGGGCAGATCGGCAACAGCTTTCTCGATGCAATGAATGGCTTCTTCTCAGTGAAACTAAAATATCAAATTGTTTCCCCTAGAAGTCTGATGGGAAGTCATCTGCCCCTCCCCGTGCTCCAGGTTATTATTTTAAGTGCTACCTCTCTATTCCAAATCGCTTTGCCCAGCAGAAGATGCTGCTCTTACTTTTTAATAATAAGCCTTTGGCGCGTGTATTTGGCCAATTTTGCTGGAGTAAAAAGGATCACAATTGTCAAAGAAATTAGATTGGCATTAGACACAGAACAACACAGACGTCGTTAAAGAAATTACGTTTGATAAAAGAGATGTTCATTCAGAAACAAACATTCAGTGAGATGTCCACCAATGTTTGTATCCCCGCCCACTATTTGCTGAACGTCAATCTCTAGCTTGAATCTTTTCCCGCCTTTCTCCTTTCCTTCGGAGAACTCGATATTTCTTTACTTTCATATCAGAATCCTTCACAGCTCACCAAAATCGAAAAAACAAAACAAAAAACTCTTTACTATCTTTATTTCCCATAATACACGAAAGCTTCAAGGAAAATCTCCGTTTCTTCGACCGGGATAATAGGGTTGCAATAAACTTCCACCCAACATAAGAACATTCTGTACAGTATAAGAGGAAATCTAATTTCAAAATCCATGTCTTCCTGCACTCCTATATGGATGCCAGAATGACCCTGAGTTCCTTGCTTCCCAATGATGTCGGCACTATACAAGACAGGTTTATAACAGCAATACCGCGACACTTAGGAGAAATGACGCATAAGATGTGTTTTGATGAAGGTACACTGAGTAAAAAAAATATTTCTTTTGTTTCCTATGTACATAGAGAAAGAAGTTGCTTCATATTTTATGATTCAAGCTGTCTTTAAAGAATCTGAAAGTGCTTTTTTTGTAAAATACCCTCTAATTTACTAAGTATACAAACAAAAATTACCACTAAACTATTCTAATTATCAAAAAAAAATGATTTTCTTATTTTGATCAAATTTCGTATCTTAGATTTCCGTACATCTCTCTTCCTCTCCCTCTTTTAGGAATAACAATGTTCTTTTTTCCACTTTTATTATAAATATTCCTTTTTTACATACTTTTATTAGCGGTCTTATTTCAAGGGTCATTCAACAGACGACAAAAATCTATACAAATTTCCACATTCAAAGCTGGTAAATATACACAAAGATATTATCGGTAGTCAGTAATGTATTTTCCCACATTCTTCGGGTTAATGGCTTTTAAAAATTATACATAAATCACTCGCCATTAGACTTTCCGTAAAGTGGTCACTCGAAATACTCGTTTCAAAGATTGCATTCTTTTGTAACTACGTTTTTAGTAGTCTCCCATTAGATATGTTTTTATCACTATTTAATGTCAGCAAGGCATTTATGTGCTCTTTTTTATAATTATGTACAAACTATTATATTAAGTAAGTGATTACCTTAATGTCACTTACGGCTCTTTATATTTCCACGATCTTTTCTTTTCTTGAAATGTTTTTCTTTCACGCGGGTGAATTATATTGAAATAGAAGAAATCCCGTTTTAAGGGATATCCATAATGGAACACATTTATGCAAGTCTGCTGGTGAGATGCTCCATTCCATGGTGACAGAATGGCACTGCTGCTGGCGTCCTCGCCACCAAGTCACCGCTCTGCTTCAGTTGGAGACTTAATCCCAGGGGATTTGGACCCGCTTACACGGCGGCTCTTGGTGGGACCGGGTCTCGAATCTATAACCTTCCAACGCCGACATCTTACTGAAAAGCTACCGGGACTCATTACATTTTATAAACTGACAGTAAATGGTAGTTAAATATATAACATTTGCTTATCGAAAAAATTAATATAAAACTATGAAAACGTTAAATTTATTCAATACTTATGACAAAATGAGTCAATCAAGTTAATAAATCAAAGTCCTTTATTATTTAGCTAATCAAATTGAATTCATTCTTCAGGAAGATCATGAAGCTAAAATGATCTTTAATATCTTCAGAAACTTTCAATTGTCATTCTTGTAACTTGAATTTTTAAAAATACTTTTGCAGAAAATCATAATTTTAAACGGTTTTAATATATTTTTTCATTCATTTTTCATATCTTAAAACTAAACAAGACATGAAATTTAAAAAAAAAAAATTAGACCTTAGCATTTTATTTTGTCTCCCTTTTACAAGAATTTATACCTCAGCAAACTTTACAAAGATAAACACATACATATTTTATGTTTTTCACAAAACTGATTCCAGCGAAGGATTTTCCCACTCGGATCAGCAGCTGAAGGAACAGAAGCCTTTTCTGCTACTTAAGCAAAAGAAGGAGAAACCTCGTTTCTCTGAAGTTCAAAATTCTATTGATTTTTCCACTTTGAGGAGTAAACGGGGATTGAACTGGATGTACATTTGAAAGCAAGGCGCCAGTATGGATGTCACAGTTTCTCCAAAGGTTTTATAACGTCATATATAAGTCAAGTTTATCCTTACATATCAAACATAGGATTTTTTTTGTTGGGCATTTCGGAGTGGAACAGATAGTGTAAGATGTATTAAAAATGCAATGCGTACTACTACGATAGATTTTTTAGCTTCAACTGTTGATCTGTGGCATAAAAATAGTATTTCTATGATTTAAAGGTCGTTAACATTTTTATAACAGAACACGTCAGAATTTATGTCCTAAAAATGTATTCCTTTATGGAGATTGAGTATATCCACACTATTCAAATCCACACTGCTTGTCATATAATTTAAACATTTTTATAATTTTTTTCAGTACCCATCGACATTTCTATAAAAAGATGAAGAATGATTTTTTGAACTTCATTTCGATCTTGCTCCTCTTTTGCGGCAAAAAAATAAGCTTCCATGCTCCATTTTTTGCCCATAAGATATGCCTTGATTCAAGTATTTTAAAACACACCACCGATAAAGTATTAAGTAATAAAAAAATAAATAAAAAGAATGTCCATTCAAATAGTTATTTACCGAATTTGGATTTTGCCTTTAAGGATTTTAAAATAGATTATAAATTTAAAAAAAAAATCACCTCATAGTCCAAACTCGATCGACAGGGAATACCAAATAGGGCTGTGACCCGTCGTTAAAAAAATTCAATTATGAGAATCCAAAATAGAGAAGACATTTCTCAGAGTTTAAGATTATCTGATGATATTATTGTTCATGATATACCAAACCATCTCATTTCGCATAGTACATGATATATAATAATTTAATGCACGATCCAGCAAGTTTCACGGAATTCGACGCGATTCTGATAAAACTAGATTCTTGGGAAACATCAATTGTCGCTCTGGGCGATTCCTTCCATTATAATAACTCATTTACGTAGGTCAGACGAATTTCATGGGATTGACGATCTCCCATCACCACTAACGCTGTTCGTATGTAGTGCTAGTGAAGAGATTTTACTTATCACTGCATATAAAATTTGAATTCACTTCTGTTGCAATTTTTTAGTTTTAGTTGAAAGTCCCCCAAATGTATTCGTGGATTCTGAGTTATCTCTGCCACAGATAAGCAGACACAATGCCAAAAATTTGCTTTTTGAAATCAGAGTAGTGTCAAACATGGAGATGCGTCAAAATGTCTAGTTCGAATTTTTGACGATTACAGTATTTTCTCTATGTGTATACGTGAAAGTAAAAAATGAACAAACATGTGAGTTAGGCAAGACAAGCCATTAGTATCCATCTCGTTAGGGCTTCAACATGACTGGTCGCCGCGAATAATAAACATGGTTCAGTTACAAATTAGCCATCCTATGGGAGGCATGATCCATCATGGGTATGGGGTCATCACAATTGCCCACATCCTTCAAGGAATGAGACGATAATATTACAAGAACATCGAAGTAATAAGTGTCCTGGAGCATTTGTCAAAATAATAACATGTAGTTTCATAACAATGCAATTGCTTTCATATACGCTGGCAATTAAGTTACATTTAATACAAGCTGTCTTAATAAAAGTATAATAGCCATAAAATATTCTCATAAGACAATTTTATTTCATTCGTTAATTAAATAAACGGAAGCATCTAGATAATAACATTATAATCTGTTTCATTAAGATTCAGAAGTCATCTCTTACTGTGACCATAATTTCAGAATGAATGAATCCTTGTATTATAAATAATCCTCCTAATGTAAGCAAATAGTAGCTGTTACATTTCCAGATTCAATATAACACGGAAGTTTTTGCCATTTAAGCAGTCCAATTGAGTTTCTGATTTGAAAAGCATTATTTTCCCGGAATCATTTAAATGTTATACAAATGTTACATTTTGCTGACATGGCAGTTTCCGCTGAGTCAAATAAGAAGTTCTCTGAAACACAATTAATTAAGGAAGAAATTTTTAACCGGGGCTCAGTCAGCAAACCCCAGAGTCATGTGGTGTAAGTCAACTTTTGAAAAGGAGTGCGTATTAAAACTTCAAAGTGGCTGGCGAATTGCTCTACATATCCATTTGCTCATCAAAGTATGTTATTGCTGCTATACCAAGAAATGCCTGGGGCTTAAAATAGCATTTGAATTCAAAATTTCATTAAGAAAAAATTGAAAAAGCATGAATTCCTATTAAAAAGTGAAAAGCCATTCTATCAAAAGTTTGGACATCACATAAGCGTGAAGTGAAATTTTAATCTTTCCAAGAGATATTTTAAGAAATTTCCTTTTCTTTGATACTCATTTTTAATTTGAGAGGCTCAAGCTTTATCAAAATTCTTTTGGCGTCCATGTTCTCATCCAAATTTTTTTATTATATTTAAAATTACATGCATTATAACAAAAACAGTTTTATTCTTGTTATTTTCCACGTTTCTCTTTATAATAATTCAGTATTGTAAACATTACAGAATTTTTAAATTCATTATCTGAAATTCTCCAGCAAATGATGTCATTCATGCAGCAGCTCAAATTAAAATTAATTCAGCCATTTATAATAAATCACTCAATTATTAAATGATTGTACTGTTATTGCAAATTCAACATTGTAGAAATTTCAAAATTCTAATATATTAATCATTGACTTCAAAATCTATTTTAAAATCCAATCTTTGCACACCTGAAACAAATCCACTTAAACAATGGCATTTATTTTAATCTCCATATATTACATGGTTTGTTTGAAATGACCTGGAGATTATATATGATCTGGAGTTGTTTTGATATGATCAGGCGCAAGAGTATGACAAACATATGCAAATTAAGTTATTTTAATCCTCTACAATATAAAACAGAAAAGCGGAACGAAACCCACTACGAACTTGATCTACTAACATGTATGACACCTTTTTATTTCATTAAACTAGATAATGCACTATATAACTGAAAATAATCTATGAAATAGGCTCAAAATTGGCATGAATCACATGAATCACAATATACATACCAAACATTATACAAAAGTAATTAAAAATGCCCAATTCTTAAGTTTTTATGTAGCATGCCCGTTTAGACCATTTAAACGTCTTTATTTTTTATTTTTAGAGTAGAAATGAAAATAGTTTTGAATTTATATCGTAAGACGATCTTTTTTGTCATTTCAATGCAGGTCAATTAAAATGAAAGATCGGCGAAACGTCTTGTTTCAGCGGCAACAGCTCCATTCAATATTGTATAATATATGTGAGGGCTTGATGTGAATATCATACATGGAAAAGAAGAAAAGATGTTGTAAGATTTATATAAAAGAGAAACAAACGAGTAGATGGACAGATGGATAGGCATCATTTTTATCAATAATAATTTGTCTAATCCTTCATGAAATCAGGCCAGAAGAAGACGAATTCGGGCTTGAAACGAAATTGAAACTTTTTAGCTTCATGGCTGCTGGCTAATAGATTCTCTTGAACGAGCAATCCATTGGAGGGCAGATTTCAGATTGAAATGCCATAAAAGTTTTTCGTGATCAATAGCATGTTTAAAGTTCCTGATTTTCTTTCTCTGGATGCGAATGAAATAACGAGCAAATAAGTGAAGTGTTACTATTTTGTTTTTTTAGAAACGTCTCTCCTTTTTCACGAAAAGGATGTTTTGCCTTGTTCGAAAGGAAGCAACATTCATTAGAAATGAGAGAGAAAGCTCTTTTATTCAACACATTGGGGAAGTACGCAAACAAACTTTCTTTTCGTCGTTTTTCCCTCTCATGCATCGAAACTTCCGAGCGAGGCTTGATTTCATTCACCTCTACAATATCTAAATCGAAGTTGAACCACACCTAATATAACAACATTTGGGGAAGAATTATTTTAATTCTAAATATTTAATATTGCAGCGAAAAATAAAGTGGTTATTTCGTTCAGTTAAATACTTTTTGTTAATATACTTACACTTTTTAATATAATTAACTTTATTTATTAATTTATATTTTATTAATATATTTATAATTTTTATTTATATATTTTAGAAGAAGCATAAAATAATGCCGAAAGAATGAGAAAGCATTTGTCTAATCTGCAGTTTGACATTCCTTTTCGGTTCCAATCTCAGGTAGATTTGATTTCACGTAGAGGCATTTACTGCTCACTGACCCACTCCACATAATAGATTTCCTTCTTAAATTATTACAGAAAAAATGTCTAATGATGTCCTTTTCCAAAGCCAGGTTGCACACAATGGGCTTGAACTAAGGCGCTGCTCTCAGAGCAAAGGATTCATTGTGACATCGAGGGTTCGACTTTCGCCCCTTCCTGTGGCGTCCCCAAATAGCTCTCGTGTTGACTTGTTAATGAAGCGAAAGTTAAAAGCGCTAAATACCTTGTTAGCTGCTGCATTACAAGTGACGTCTGATGGCAATGATGAGAACGTCTGCAATATTAAAATCGATATCCATAATATGGTTTTCGAGCACTTGCCGGCGATGGTCTCTTCTCTTAACCCATTGATGTCGTGGCCCAATCTACTTTCCGTAATCGTGGTAGGGAAACAAATGAAGGGTTTTAATAAATTAATAAGGATTAAAATAAATAACTCCGAAATTTCTTAATTTGAAATGAATAAATGAGAATTTTTCAGATTTTGAACTGGAGAAGACATATGCGAATGACACCTTTTAAATATTTATCTCCCTAGTTGTCAGGAAAGCAATTATTTTAATTATTATTACTGAACAATAAACTGTTCATTTTCTTTTTCGAAACTAACCAAAAAATCCATCATTATTTATCAATTATATTTTTCTGCTTCTTCACCCTTATAATTAATCAGGTAGTTCGATTCATTGCTTGCAGAATTAAATTTCGAACACTGACAGTTGATGATAAAAAGCGAACTTAATACAAGTGCGAAACACAAACTTAATTTGAAATTGAAAAATTAAAATTTAAAAGCGGGCTTTCATTAGTTTAATGAAAAAAAAAGAAAACTCTTTTCATCAAATTTATATTTCTAAGAGATTAAAAATGTATTGATTGGATGATTGTAAATTGGAATTCAAATGACAATGATACAATATTTTTAATTTCTTATGAATTTTTTCAAAAAATTCTTTGCTATGATATTCATTTTGGTTTGCTTTCATTCTTGTATTTCCACCCACGATCTTTTGATGAAAAATGATTATTTCTTTTTTAGAATATTACACAAAACTTTGATGTGTTTATATTTGTTATTTCGGCATAGATCTTTAAAAACAAATAGACTTAAATAATCCCATTATTCATTTTTCTAGAAATACTGGGAAATCATGTAATCATTTTTTTTCATAATTACTACCTGATTTGGAAAAAAAATGCAATGGAAACGTATCAAAATAGATTCAGTAATATTTAAATCTGAAAATATTAACATTTTCTATTGTCTTCGACAGCAAAGGGCCGTGTGAAGCTTGCATATTGAGAAGTGAATTGCGAAAATTCATGTTCGCAATTGTGAAGAAAGTAAAATAAAAGCATGTAAAAAATAAGAAAATATTTTTTCGCAATGGATCACGGGTGGCACATATTCGAGTGCTTTACTAAAATGACTAAATTACCTTTACTAAAATGACCGCTCTTCTTAACCGGCATGAAGCACCAAGTTAAAATTTGACTTTTCAGAGAAATGTAATAAAGCGTTTCCAAATAAAGCTGCAGTTCCCTTTCCGCGAGCTTTTATTTCATATTCCGAACCCCATTTTTCATGATTTGGGATGAAAGAACACTATTTGAGTCCCGTTGCAGGCAGAATCCTTTCTTATTTCTATAAATATATTTGACCAAAGCCCTTCCTCTTCTCTCTGTGCTCATTTCTCTTGCTGTCTCAAGCGTCAAGAGAACAGAATTGTGCGAGGGAGGTTTGTTCAGTTGTCTTAAATCAGACTGAAACAAATTTTACATCAAAGACGAGTTTCATCCCTTACGAATAAAATAACGAAGTTGCTTTCTGTTTCTCTATACATGTATCAATTGAAAGTATTTCGAATCTTTGTTTTTACAGTTGAAAAACGGTTTAATTAGTTGTGATAAAAATGTGTTGGCCCTTAAATGAAAATGCTCTTTTCACTGTACTTTTGTAAGCAAAATTTTAAATATTCATCGCTTCCAAAAAGTAAAATTCTAATATTAAAATTCGACCAAATCTCAATCGGACGGTAAACCAAGCAATTCGTAAGAACTCATTTTCAATGTAAAAGAGTATTTTTTATAAAATATTATGATGCGCAGAATGTTCTTGTCTTCTGTCATTTTATTTGAAATCAAACTAAAAAAATCTGTTGAATTAAAGCTGGAACAACTTTCCTTTCAACAAGATTATACATGCGCATCGAAATGAGCATGTGCTTCTAATAAAACTGCTATAAAAACATAGCTAAAAGCTCTAATCTATTTTTGTGTAAGACCTAAAAAATGATGAAATTTATTCAAATAAATGAATTTATTATTCTTTGGAAGAACTGTAAAATAATAAAAGTAAACGGCTTTGTTTCAGAACTTATTTCAGGCACCATTTAATAGTTTTCCATTTCTTTTAGCCAATAGAAATACAGAAGTACCAAAACTGTAAGAAAAAAGAAACAAAAGTGAAAAATGATCCCTTGCGTTGTTTTTGTAGAAGCCTCCGTCCTCTCTCCTTTAAATGCATCCCATGCGACTCATTCGTATATACTCCAGCTGCTTTACACTGTAAAGCTCTTAACGAAGAGCAATAGTAGTGAATACTTTCGAGTCAGCGGAAATTTCCAATGGATACCTAACCAAATGATATGAGGACAAACGAGCTCTCAAAGGTGAAAACTCGGGAAAGATGGATCTGGGCAAAAGAAATTTAGAGCATTAATAAAATTCTTTAGGGAAAAATGTTTTGTCATTATTGTTGTCTCTTATCACACGGAGGATTCTGTTTTTTGGCTTTCAAAATGTGCAAGACTCAAGAATGGACTGGCGAGGAAAAACGCTTTGCATTTATTCAATTTCTTTTCTCTTTGTAAAAATGAAGTAATTTTTCCTTCCCATTCCAGTGTGTTTTAGATCTAAAATTGTGTGCATTCGTAGATTCGCAATAAAAAATCAAAATGTTAACATTCTCATATCTTTATTATCAAATAATAGATTAGTTTTAAGTTTGAACAGAATTTCTAGTGAAGGATGAAAAGAAATTTTCATCGGAGATTATAACCTTATCGAAAAATGTATGGAAAGTTATCCTATTCCACAATAAAATTTTTGAAATATATGGAAATTTCTAATATTTCTAAACATTTACTAAAAATTTATCATAGTTAAGGATCATAGGATCATAAGGATCATTATAATTTGTGTTTGATTGAATTCTAATAAAAATGAGTTTTATTAAATTTGTATTTCATTAGTTTCCATTAAATATAGTCTCTTTTTATATTTTTACTTGAATTTTGCATTAATGGCAAAATGTTTTGTAGAAAAGATTCAAGATATCTTTTCCTTCCTCAAATGTGAGAAGAAGAAAATTTTAGAGATCATTTAAAATGTGAAAATAATAGGGTGAGAAGAGACAACATTATTGCAATTCATCTCTAACTTTTAGGACTCTTTTTTATGCATAAGACAAATGTGGGCTTTATTGTTTCATTAAAAATCCTTTAATAATCTAATTACTTAAAACTTAAGATTTCGAAGTTAAGATTTAGGATTTCATAAGAATCTGTTTCCAGATTATTGAAATGTTTGACTCATTGATTGAGAGAGATGTAGACCTGCAAATTACCTATTTCTGGTTTATTTAAAGAAATCTAAGAACCATTTAGAATTTCTGGACATAGTGCTGCTTTAAAATTTACCAGAAAAACCGTTTCTAATTAAGAATATTTTTTAATAAAATTAATTTTATGATTTGAATTTAAAGATAGGCTAAAAGAGATAAATCATTATTTTGTGAATTTAAACAGATGAAGGAAAAAATAGCAATATTTTCGTGTTTGAAGCCATGCAATGGTGGCAACTCATACGACACTTCTATGCATTCGCTAGCGTTATTAACAATATATTTCAGCAATGTAGAAATACTGGAAACAGTTCCATTTCTATTATCTGTTCGGATCAAGCTGTCTATAGATTTAGAAACGTCATTTCTTTCGGAATTAATCAAATTCACGAGATTTTATCAAAGGTGAGTCCCACCTCCAGCAAACCAGAAAAAAAATCATGTCACGACACTTCTATGCATCAGAGATTTTTAAAGCAATAGACGGCTTTATCCAATTTGAAATGGCATCAGTCATTCCATGCTTTCCTGATCATTGGCGACAAGTTGGATGTAGGATGGTGATTGCATTGAAGGGCTTCAAACGTTTCAAACTTGAGCAAATTTTATAGTGGTTGTTATTAAAGAGTAACATCATCAAGATTCCAATCATTATAGAAGTATGCATGCGTACAATGCATGAATCCTTTCATTTGAGAAATATTATTTTTAATTTCCATTCTTTTTCAGCAAATTGTTTTATGTTGGAAAGAAACTGTTTTAAGTATGCTGTAGGGTGTTTTTTTACTTTAGAATAGAAAAGCTACAACTCTTGTCGTTTATTACTCTTAGACTTAATGCCAGAGGTCTCCTATGTATCCAGACTTCATCAGCGTACTAAGAAAAATGTATTTTCTTCTGATAGATCTGTGTACTTATTTAGAAATGTCAAACGTATGTTGGGGACACGACTTTTCGTTAAAATCGAATTTCGAGTTCAGAACCTATCCACCAATCCATCATGAAACAAACCTACCGAAATTTCAGAACTTTTAAAAATTTTGAAATGGAAAAAAATCTGAGAAAATTATTTAAAGTTTATTAAGACAAAACTTAAAGCAATATTTTAATATAAATTCAAGAAAATAAACATTTTCGTAGTTGGTTCTTTTTTTTATTTTGGAACAATATAATCACTGGCAAAAAATGTGAAGTAAGTTAGCATTAATCTACAAAAAAAACTGAAATGTAGAACTAAGGCATATTAATGTAGGCCATGTGAGATAGTAATACAGGTCAAGTTCATCAATTTTAACTTCAATGCATTCATGAATATTTCTTAGAAGTTAGAAGCTTTAATTACCCTTTTTTTTCAATCAGGAAATCGTTTGGTTGAAATATTATACTATTCTAATTCTATATAATATTGATCTATTCTATCGACAGAAATAAAGCTGTATTTTCCCAATTAATTTCTTCATTTCAAATTCTTTCAAAATTATAAATACCACTCGATTTTAAGAGAATAAAATTAAGAAAAAGATATCACTCTTGACTCAGATTCAATTTCACGTTACATTATTTTGAAAAGCATTAAAAGCAAACTAAGAAATATTATCTTTAATTTTTTTCACCCGACAAAGCAAAGATTAATCTGTCACAGAGAATGTGAAAAAAGACAAAAGAAGACGATTTCAAAAAATCACATATTCTGAGAAAGGAAGGAGAGAGGAGGGGATGTAAAATGAACTAAAGACTTTGAAAACAACTCTCTTTTTCTTTCGCAGGGTTCAATCAGTGGAAGAAAATTATCTTTTGTAACCTTCTTTTATCGCAAAATAACATCATTACAGATTCTATACAAAAGGTGTTTACGGAGGTGTTAGGCAGTGGTGGCTCTGTTGACGCAAGGCTTTTGCACAGGGTCTTAGTCGTGACCTTGGCGTTGAAATGCTTGGAGCCAAGGAAAGATAGAAGAATTTAATCGATGCAGAGCAAACTGATAGGCCTATCGACGCACAAGTTTTAATATTGAAGTAAAGACGAAAGTAATACATGAAACATAACGAATAAATAAAGTATAATGCAATAAAAAATGTAAAGTACAATGAAAATGCATATAAAAGCAATAGCAGTACGAAAGTATGTATTTTGCATGTATTGTTATTCTTACATATAGTAAAGTAATCACAATAAATACATGTATTGTTTCTCATGACACTTTATATGAAATCAATTGCAGTAGCTAAAACGGTCATAATATATGTTTTTTTTTTTTTTTGAGAACTGGTAGAACTCATATCAATAAGAATAAACAAAGAATTGCAGAGAAATTCTTACTCATACTAACTTCAAAATGTATCTTCTGCAAATCTTTCTTGATATGTATCCAAAAATTCTTGGAAATATCAGTAATCAGCTACAAGATTTGAAGCTCATTGGGAAGTAATGCTGAGGGTGAAAAGCACACTGGCTGAAGGAAGACTTGAAAAATTTTGGTAAGAGCAAATCTTTATTTCAACCGATACAGCTTACAAACAATTTGAAGCTTTTTGTAGGAACAAAATGAATATCACATACCACATTCCATTTTTATATCACATTCCATGGCTAGAATTTGTATAATTTTTGACGGGTATCCTGAACTGTAAAAAAAAAATGACGTGATAGAAGAAAAGCGAGATCACATTTGACTTTGCAACCTAAGTCAATAAAACTGTGCTCTACAATGCAATATATATAGTTCTTTATACGAATTCTTGATTTAATTATGATACATTTTTATCCATATTGTTCTCGATCTCAGAGTGTTAAGTAAAATTATAAAATCATTTCCTTTTAGGACGGCGATAAATACAAAAGGGTATTCACTAACATCTTGCTCTAAAGCTTTGATGCCATTTATATATTTTATTTCGAAATCCAGGTGTTAGTAAAGAATAGGAATTCTAAATCGAGTAAAAAAATTTTGCTATCTCATTTAGTAAATTTATTGAAATCTTATTCAGTAATATCATTGATTTTAATTAATGCATTATTCTAAATAATTCACAATAATTTTCCGTAATTGTATCCAGTTAAGAAAATGAATTCACAACGGAACTTTAAAAAAATAGGAATTCTAATTTCAAAATCGAAATGATTTGTTCAATTTTCATGGATCCCTTTGATCTCCCATGTAAATTTAATTATCGGTATTATTTTTCGTATTAATATTTCAGATCATAAATCTTCGAGCGGAGCTTAAATGTCGGTGTCTTATCTCATCCAGATGGAGCTCATCAGGATGGTGAATGCGTCTACAGGATGATTAGAAAGTCGACGAATATTTTGTGGTATGCGAGTCGAGTTCTAGTGTCTAATTGGTGCAGAATCTCTATAAGTTTTTAAAAAGAAGGGAAAATAATAATTTGGAATCGGACAGTTGATATTTTATTAGAAATTTGTACCATTCTATTACTCAGTTCCAAGTTTGAGGAAATTATTCATCTGAAAAAAAAAAGTTCACGTGGTGTGAAAATAATTCAAAATCAACATTTCAAAATTGGATGGGAAATGAATAAAAAGTCAAATATCTGACAAATGAGTGATTTTCATTACCAATGTCCATGTTTTATTCTGAAGTGCAAAACATCAATTCAAAAAATTATTGCTGAAAGCACATTATGGAAAGAAAATTCGTAAGTATTATATATTTAACTCTTTGCATAATTATTCATCTAATAGAAGGACTTGTTTATTGTTCCGAACAAAAACAAACTGTGTAATTGTTTCCGGTTGAGTCCCCCCCCCCCCAAAATGAATCTACATCTTCTTAGTATTTTATAGGCATTTTTAACAAAAAAAAATTTCTAATTGATGCAACTCTTTGAATAGTGCTTGAGAGAAGACATCCAGGTGCAAAGGGTTAACATAGAGGTAGAACAAATTACAAAAAAAAAAAAAAAAAAAAAAATCTCGAAAACAGAGGGCAAAAATCCAAGGACCTTTTTATGCTTTTTTACTCAAATTAAATACTACTTATTTTATTGTTAGAAATGACTCGGTTGGAAATTATTAATTTCTTTCTTAAATACTCAAAATTGTTTTTAAAAATTAAGGATTAAAATTACTATTGTTATTATAAGATATGATGTTGATTCTTTTAAAGTGTTCTTAATTTTTGGAATAAAAAAATATGTTGAAATGATCTCATAAAGTTAAAAAAATGCACAATAAACAGCGAATGACTTATTTTTAAAATCGCCATGTTAATACCAGTTCTTTCAGTATTTTATTAAAACTTAAACTTTCTACCTTTGAGAGTGAATCTCTTTTTTCCTAAAAATATAAGATCGTTTCAATTTATTTGAAAATGTGGAAGATATACTCCTGAATTTCTTATTTACATAGAAGTTTTCTTAAACGGTCATGTAATGTTTTTTAGATTAATGTCATTACTGTAGGTTTCTATGTTTGAAGCCGAAGTCTGCAATAGGGAATCAAGAAATACATTGCATTAATCAGTTACATTATTTTGAGATTTTTGCTTAGAAATAATTATATTACTCGTTCATGTAAATTAAGCATTTTTAATATTTATTCTTTTTCCACTAAATAAATATTTCTTTAACTTATATTATTCTTATTAAATACTTTAATAAATTACTCTATTACATAAATATTCTAAAATAATTTACATGTTCCATACGCTAGGAAAAATAAAAGATAACTATCACTGAATATATAAAATTTCATTGATTTGATGCGAATTCGTTACGCTGGTCTTTTACCGGAAATATCAATTTAATAATAAGTGCTCTATTAAATCGTAACAAACATTGCCATGAAGCAATTCTCGCTTTTTATAAATTTTTGAATCGAGAAAAAAATGTCTAAAATTGCGCTGTGTTAATAACAGCATGGAATTTTTATTATTATGGAGTGACGAATTAAATTTCAGAAGGAACTACAAAAGTTTTTCAAAAACAGAGCATAACTGACGTATATTTCACTGAACTAGAAAAGTCAATTACCTACACAGTTATAAGTTTTTATTTTTCTCTCATGCCAGAACCGAACAAGAAAATATTCTTGTCCAACAATTTTGGGTGTTTTCAAAAATAGTTTAAACTTCTTTTTCTAAAATTTTCTTCTTCGTATCACCAAAATTATGTTTATCAATATTCATATGAAACGATGGATCCTAAGCTGAATACCTCAGAAACTTACCACAAGAGCTAACTTTAGTAATCGGTATTTTTCCTCATTTTCCTGTGCGCCAGACATCTGAAATGTTATACATTTGTGCATTTCTCAATAGCATTGCATTATTTTCAGAAAAATTGTCTGTTAATTAAATTAATCTCCTTGCTATTGAGTAAGAAAAGCGATGGATCTCCAAATTAAAAAAAAATAGAAAATATGCAAATTAGAAAATTCTGCTGTTAATTACACTTATAAAAGTTCTTTTCACTTTATTCTAAAATCTTTTTGTTCATCCAAAAAAAATTTCGGTCGGTACTTCCTTCAAGCCTCTAGATTGTTAAAAATGATGCTCTCCGCATAACAATTTCTCCTCATTTGAAGACGTCCTTATTTTAATAAAAGACAGGATTCCATTAATTTCATGTCCTCTCCAATCAAGTCATAAGCCTCTTTTCAAATGAAGAGATGGCATTATCAGCTGCGCTACTTTACGCGTAAATAAATAAAGGCTCCCTATTTCATGCATCGCGCACAACAATCAATTCCGGTTGGAATCCGTGACTGCTGGAGCATCGTCAGTCGGCTTTATTCCGCAGTTTAGCTCCGCCATTGAAAACGTTATCAGGTGGTTGGCGCCCGGGATCCATTGTGTGGACTTATCGTTCGAGCTATTAACGGCCAGGGGTCAGATGGAATCGTAGATGACTGGAAAAACGGCAGAATAATTTTCTGAATTAAAATTGTCATGGAAGAGATCGAAATGACCGTAAAGAATATTTCGGTTACTATTGACGAAAATGTTGTATTTAATATGCTTTGTTTTTTTTTTCTTAGAATTGTTAATGACATTAACTCAATAGATACGAAATAAGGCAATGGAATCTTCATGCATTTTGTCACATAAGAATCAAAAAGATTTTAGAGCAGTTATAATAATCCTTCATGAGCGATATGAAATTAGAGTTCAAAATCACAAAACAATCTGTACTTCTGCGGCAATTGTAGTTCAAAAATATATCACTGAACAGCAAAAGAAGAAGAAGTAAAAAATATTGCAGGAGCAACACATAATCCAAGACATTTTCAACATACTTGCGATTGATGCCATTTCAAATAAAATTATTCTCCGAAGTACAAGTAAATCAAAATAAGACCTCGCTGAATATTATAAATTAGAGGTAGAAGGTTGTGGTTTTATTCTATAGCTGTAATTATTTGAAGACTGATGGGCAATTCAGCAACAAATTTCTGGCCACAGTAAGATTAGTTTCTGAATGTTGTCATGTATTTCCTGTAAAAATATCATAATATATTCCAGCTTTCTCTGACAGTCCTCCTAGAAAGCCAGCACATTGACTAACAAATGCTAAAGTTCTACCTCAAATGCAACTTAGATACGCCAGGTTCCTATGACTGAGAGATGTCACATTTTCGCTTTAAAAAGGTTTTTCCTCATGAGCTAAACAAAATAATCTAGTCCATATTGAGATAGAACTAGCAACATCGTATAAACACTGCACATCACATTCAAATCAATTGAATGATAAATATATCGCAAAGCATACTCGCGCTTTGCAGATGTCTTTCAGTGAAAAGAAAATTTGTAATTCATTCACAAATGGTTCTTTTTTCAATGATTAAAAGAGATTCTCTAATGAAACTTTATTGCTAAATGGTTTTCTTGAATAAGTTTTATTTCAAAAAATATTATCAATATATTAAAAAACTAAACTTATATTGAAAACAAATTAAAAGGCACTCTACATAATTCTACAATTCCACTAGACATAGTAATTTTATCATAGACATTAATTACAACTATGACAAAGATGAAATTGAAAATGTCATGTTTGAGGTTCAATGGGTTAGTGGGTTAGACAAACAGACAGAATCTCTTAGGTGCTCTCTTTGTGCTAAGAAAGATGCGAAATTCAGAGAATCATCACAATCTAAAAACAGAATTTTCTTATAATTGTAAAACTTTCTCTACATATACTTCCTCAATTCATTTCATTTATTGGACCCTCATCAACTTCCACTACCAAAATGGTGTACAACACATGAAAAAAATTTAATTTACATCAATGAGTCTATAATGAAATAAATTCCATAATACATGCTTCATCAATGGAAACTTTCAAGAGGAAAATCCGTCGGAATCTTGACTATAATATTAAAAATATTTGCCTAAATAAGTTTCAACGCACTTTTCAGAAATAGAAAAAAAAATATTCAAAAGTCTTTATAGTATTATTTTAAAAAAGAAATATCAAAAAATGATTCCAAATAAAAGAAATAAGCATTATCGTATCTGATATTCGTTTATATAGACAAATAGAACAAAATATAGTTAAAACTCATCTAATAGAAAGGTCAGAGTCTGACAAACGCTTGTTGTCAAATTAGTGTATTTTTTAAATATATAAATACTTCAACTTAAAATATTTTCCGTAATAACTTTTATCCATAAAAACTGCTGACATTTAATGAAACTGAATGAAATTTAACATTTTTAAAAGTACTTTTAAAAAAAAAATCATTTAAGAAAAAACAAAGAAATTTTACGTTTTTTTTTTTTTTTTTTAAATTATGAATGCCACCTCAGAGAATGTTTGCCCGTCATTTTTGAGGTAAAGACACGTACAAAATCTTGCGAATTTGCTGCGTCAGAAAAATAAGCTTTGGAAGCTGATACCATGCTAGTGATTTTTTTTCTTTTGGACCTTGTTGCCGTTTCTCTGATAGTACATTTTTCTAAAAATAGTAAACTGGCAGAAAGAACATGAAATGACTCATTAATCCATATTCCGAAGAATTCCAAAAGTTTCGAGTCTTGAAATGACTCACGAATATTTTCCCAATATATTAGTCCATTTGAAGAAGTTTTCAAAATTGCAAATCAACACATTGTTATAATTCATGACCTACTGCTCTGTCCTAACGCGTTCTTCTGCTGAACAGAACAATTTTTATCCTATCTGATAATATTTTTCTAAGAATCAGGCTTCCAAAAATGGAATTAAAATACTTGAATTTTAATAATAAAATTAAACAGAATATTTCAAAATTAATGCTATTACTCAAGATAAGAAACACCCAATTTCGATGATCATTATACAGTGCCCGAAAAAATTATAAGGACACGCGAAAAATCGCCAAATCTAGAAGCCTTGTTTACAGAATCGTATGCAAATTTTTGCAGCAAAAATAGAAGTAAAACTAAAATATTTTATGCGTAAAGTAATTAAAATTTTCAATTTTAAATCTGCTAAAATTTAAATTTTGATTTTTAAACCTAAATGAAAACAGAAAAAAGTATAAGGACATTGCTTTTTCTCCAGTAATTATTTAAAAATTTGCATATTTGAAAGCATAAAATGACAATTCCGAGTTAAAAGATTCATTTGCGAAAAGAATTTCCCACTCGGCGACTTTCAGTGTGAATTTTTAAACGATGCCCAAAGGAACTCAACTTTCTGTCTCTGAAAAAGGAAAAATTGTTGCTTTTCGAGAATGTGGATTAAGTGGATGGGAAATTTCAAAAAGAATCAAGAGATCTAAAACGGTGGTTTATAATTTTCTAAAAAAATCCTGGGATGTATGGTATGAAAAAGCGAACTGGGAGACCAGAAATTCTCACTCGTGGACAAAAAAGAATGATTGTAAGGAGAGCTTGCGAGAAAAGAGAAACCGCAAATGAAGTTAGACAAAATTTGAGTTTACCATGCTCAACAAGGACTGTTCAAAATATTTTGAGTTAACATCCTCAAGTTTCTTATGGGAAATTAGTGTCACGCCCCCTCTTACAAATCATCATAAGAAAAGAAGAGTTTACTTTGCCAAAAAATACATTTCTTTTGGTCAAAAGTGGGCTGATGTAATTTTTTCGGACGAAAAAAAGTTCAATCTTGATGGACCTGATGGTTTTCGTTATTTTTGGCATGATCTGCGAAAGAGCAAGGAAGTGCTTTCCAGGCGTCAATATGATGGTGGCTCGGTTATGGTATGGGGCACTTTTGCGGCAAATGGAACCACTCCAATTGTATTTATCAACCGTAAAATGAATTCGGACAGGTATGTTGATATGTTAGGAGAAAGTTTGTTACCTGAAGCGCCACTAATTACTTCAGGGAACTATATTTTTCAGCAGGATAATGCTTCGATACACGTTTCTACGAGTGCAAAACTCTGGTTTGGAGCTAATTCTGTAAATTTACTTGATTGACCGGTGAGAAGTCCCGATCTTAATCCAATCGAAAACTTATGGGGACTTCTAGCCCGAGAAGTTTATAAAAACGGCACACAGTATCAATGTACACAAGATTTTGTCGTCGCTGTCAAAGACGCTTGGGAAAAAAATATCTGTGGACATTTTAAAAGATCTTTCAGGATTTTTGTCCTCTCGGCTTATTCAAGTGATTGAAAAAAAAAGGTAGTGTTCTTGATTATTAAAACATTTTTTAAGTATTTTACAACATGTCCTTATAATTTTTTCCGTATTTCCTTTAGTGTTAAATTTTGTAAAATCAATATTTTGAAGCTAAATTATGTTTTTTTATGTGGTATAAGTGTTATCACAAAATTATGCAGCAGAAGTAAGAAATATAAAAAGTTCATTTAGGTGAAATGGAAATAAAGCATATTTTCATGCAATTACATGTTGTCCTTATACTTTTTTCGCGCACTGTACATATTAACCTCTTGACTTGTGAATTTATTTAACTTCTAATTAGATGGCACATCTTATTTGGAACATTTATTATTGTTTGAATTTCTGTAATAATATATGGCCATTTGAGATATTGAGGCGTTTTGAAGTGACTTTTGCATTTTGAATTTAATACTTCCACTTAATTGATATTTAAAATGATAAATTCAGCAATTCGATGCTCGAATCAGATTGAATAGAAAGGATCGATGACTAAATTTTGTAATTAAAATCAATATAATGTGATTGTCTTCAAAATACTCTCAATTTCCATTTGAAACTAGCGTACAAATTAGAGACATAAGTTGTCGATGCCGTGTCCGCGTTACAACGGAAAGAGGGGTGCAGTAGCTTCTGAGGGTAAGAACCCCCGAGCACCCGAGGGTAGAAGTTTGACTTCTAGCTTACATGAAGATGACATTCACACACTCGCTTGCACAACCCCTTTTTACTGGGGGACTCTTTCACACACCTCACAGACAGAATACAGGGTAAAGAACTACAATGCACGAACCAGAACTCGATCCCGGTACGCCCAGATCATGGGGAAGACGTCCTCTGCAGGAAATGAGATATTATTCTATAATGATGATTGAAAATTATAATCCTTTTCAGAAACGGAACACAATTGTTTGAATGATAGAGAACGCAACGAAATGGTTCATTTGAAAAATAAAATTTTCACAGTAAAGAAAAGCATCATTTATATATCTAAGAAGTTTGATCTAATCAATTCTGCTTAAAATAATGAAGGAATTTAGGGATTCATTTTTAAATAAGAAAAAACCCAAATTAGCTATTTTTGTGCGCTGTGTTATGCTAATTATGCACTTTTAAATAAAATTAGGATATCTGTACTCAAATCTAAAAATGAAAAATAGTTGAGATGCAATAAATAACAAACTTTGCATTTCAGCTTTGTATGAAATAATATTTGTGCTGAAATTTATATAATAGTTTACAAATATTTAATTAATATTTATTAATATATTGTTAATAAATATTACAAATATTTCATTAATTTAAATTTTAATTATAATATTGAAATTTATATAATTTTACAAACTATTATAAATATATGCAGTGTGTCTGAAAAGCCATGACCGCAGCTTTTATTCGTTAAATATTGATCACAGACATATACTGTAAATTACGAAGTTGCCTAAAAAAAGGAACAAACTGTTATGAAATCGAGTAAAATTTTCAGGGAATTAAACTTAAAAAAATAAAAAAAAAATAATTTTTATACAACTTTCATACACACACGAAAAAAAAACCGATGAGTAAAATGTGCCGTATAGACTAATAAGGTCATGTACAAAATTTCAACAATTTCTTACAAAAAGTCTCAACGATATCAAACTGCATAAATGTTGACTTAAACAACTTTTCGATGCCTGGATAAGAGTTCGCGAAGAAGAAAAATCATGTCAGATGTTCGTATTTTAGTGGTAGTACACAAATTAACAAAAGTAAAGATTGTAAAGAAAGTAAAGATTGAATAAATAAATAATAATTTTGCTATTTATTGGTTCAAAAGTATTAAAAATATGTAGAAATAATAACTTAATGAAAAGACTACATAACTTGTTCAAAATGTTTTTCATCCATGCCAATACACAGTTACATTCATCTGAAGACACATTATGTATACTCTATCAAGTTCTTGTTCGATGAAATCACGACAACCCTCTAAAATGCGTTGTTGCAATTCTGCTTTATTTAAGGGAGGTGACAAATAAACCGCTGTACGTAAACGACCCTACAAAAAAAAATCCATAGGTGTTAAATCAGGTGATCTAGGAGGGAATTCGACTTTACCATGCAAGCCAATTCACTTATCTGGAAACTCGTTATTTAGCCAATGTTTCATAACTGCAGTATGGTGAGCTGGAGATCCCTCATGTTGGAATCAAACGTGTGGACGTACTTACTGTTTGAGGAAGTTCCTCCATAAAATTAGGAATAAACTCATTCAGAATCTCATGAACATATCTGTCTCCCGTCAACGTACCATCACACAGTATGGGTCCAAACAAGCGGTTTTTGAAAATAGCCCACCATGCATTCCCTATGGTGATGAATAGCACGTACCACGCATGGATTTGCGTCTGGCCAAAAGTGCTCCTTTTCAGGATTTATGTCTCCATCTTGTTTAAAACAGCATTCGTCTGTCCAAATGATGTTTCAGAAAAGAAGGATTAGCATCTTCCTGATTAAGAACCCAATTACAAAAATCTAGTCGACGCTAATAATCTGCTGGCTTCTGTTCCTGTACACCAAAAATGCTGAAAGGATGCCATCTATTCCACACTGCTGCGTGTGATTCTGAAGCAGCAGTACGATGTGGATACTATGCTATTGATCAATGATAGAGAACAATTAACATAATATAACGACGCGTCTGTTGAGATGATGGGACGCACCGATCAGAAGTATATAATTGCACAGGCAAACATTTCTAAAGTTCATTGATTGTGCTATTTTTAAGTTATATTCTGTCATTCATGACATAAAATTTTAAAGTATTTTTCAGGAAGCATAGATTTTATAATTTCTATTTAAAACTAAAGATATGAAGCTTATTTTATTTCCTTATGAAGCATTCCTGCGTCTCGTCATCTGTACTGAAGTTGTAAACATTTGCATTTTAATGTATAATTGGCCCCTCGCCAACTTTGTTTTAACATATCTATGAGAGTTTTCGTGATAAAATTCTGAAATTTTGTACATGACCTTATTAGAGGATGGGGCACATTTCACTCATTGGGAATTTTGTACTGGGTCTGTATAAAATTTTAAATTTTGTATTTTTTAAAATTTAATTCCCTAAAATTTTAATCGATTTCATGATCTTTTGCACCTTTTTTTACGCAACTTTGTAAATAACAGTATATTTCTATGATTAATATGTAGGGAATAAAAGCCACTGTCAAGGTATTTGGAACACCCTATATAATAGTTTTATAAATCAGTGTAACTCATTTTTTTAAATTGAGTTTTCATATTGTATAATTTTGCAAAATGGTACGCTTTCATATGTCTTGCATTTCAACTTGAAAATTCCTAAGAAATTGTTTTAAATTTCTGACACAAAATGGATTTAAATACATGAAAAATCAAAACCGAAATGTCTTACTCTAGAATTTTGTAAATATTAAACAAATTAAACTGAAAAACTTGAATTATTAAAATATTTCTGCTGCTAATAAGGGCTCGTTTGTTAAATCAACCACATTCATTTCATTTGAATTTTCATATAAAACCTTCCATATTGATATGTATTATGCATTTTATTTGACTGGACATCTTTGAAATTCTGAAATTCGTATCCAAGTTTATATTGAGTGTTTCCAATGGCATTTCATTAATGTAATATTTTACAAACTGAATTATCAGTCAATTGATACATTTTAGCTCAAATATTATTTCATACAAAGCTGAAATGCAAGACGTATGAAAGTGTACCATTTTACAAAACCATACACTATGGAAACTCAATAAAAATAAAAAAAATAAAATGAGTTACATTGAATCACTAATTTATAAAACGAATATATATATTTTTATCACAATTCTTTATAGAGAAATTATGAATTAAAATTATGAAGAATTGTTTTTCTTTCAAGTTTCTCATTGAATAGAGCATGATAACGATTTTGATTCATCATAATGTATTCTTAATTGTTTAGTTGAATTGAAATCATTGTTGTCGTGAACACTCCAATTTGTAAACGGGAAAACAGAATATTTCTCAAAAATTACGAATATCAAGATCAGAAAATTTAGATCTATCAAGATTTGTTTCAAAAAGCAATAACAACTTCATTATTCTTAAAATAAAATCCAAGCTGCATGTAATCTTTGATGTTAAGAGGAAATAAAGCAATAGTAATTAGAAGGAGTTATTTGTATGTTAAAAAAAATGCATTTTATTATACTTCTAGTGTTTAAATTTAAAAGGAAATAAATCAGTGAAAGTTTTAAAATGAGTTTTCAATTAAAAAATATTTTTTTTAAAAATTTTCATTTGAATTTCAAGATGTATGTCAAAAAATACTCCAAAAATTCTCAAAATCTAAGCCAATTCAAAATAAAAAAATTAGACCTTTATTTCTCCTTGAAAAAAGTAACTTTTAGAAACAAAAATATCCTTTTTACTTTTGAATTCTGTAATTCCAGAATTTTTCATGCTGAATAAAATAAAAATACAAACTAATATTATGCAAATGATTCATGTATTGTTGAATTTAAAAGATTATTTTAACTAAGAACAAATTGCAAGAAACAGAAACTTTCAAATCATTCCAAATATTCATCCGATCTTCAAAAATGTGTTTCGAATTGTAATTATTAGGTAAATATCTATAAGCAAAACGATAAAATGTTGGAAAAAAAGATTTAAAAAAAACACAAACGTGTACGTCACAAAAAAATACTAGCATTTGTTGTTTAAAGATAAATTGAAATGAAGTTTTACATCGATATAATTAAATATATTCAAATTTTATTTTTACAAAATATCACAATTAATTTCTTGATATAATTTACTAAATATACAAATAGAGTTAAAAATTATAATAATTTTTTTGACATCGAATATTTGTTTCTGTTATTACTAATTTGGAAGGAGTATAATAAAACCACTTTAAATTATCAGAATATTGACAGCACCAACATTTTATTTATTAAAATCTCCCAATTTCAAAAGCTCATTTAAATCTCAAGAGCATATTGTAAAATATATGAATTTAGACCCATTGTCCTTTTAAAAATAAAGAGTTTGATTTAAAAAGTATTAATAAGTCAATAAAATCAGTTCCAACTCTTGGTGTATTTTGTTTTAACAAATAAATTCAGTTATTCATTAAAATCAGCGATAGAGAAAGACCAGACAGTGATTTTCTATTTAATTACTGAAAACTGAGAGCAAGAATAGTGAGATTTACTCACAACATAATAATTATTATTAATAATATAAAATGAACCAAGAATTTTTAAGAAGAACCCTAGAAGAACCCTTTTAAGAAGAACCCTAGCTCACCCATTTTGAAATTATTTTCCAGTTCCAACAATTGTTCGGCAATCTCGAAGAATAAGATTGTTTATCTTTTAACTCTCTCCGCTTACAAATTCTTCCGCCTATGCTGCTTGAGTTTAAAAAATAAGCGCGGAGTCGTTATGTGAATTTTTCACGATCGCGATCCCGTCAGCTCGCATTTGCACTCTGTTGATGAGATGAAAAACCAGGGTCTCGTTTCATATCGGATTTGCTCTTGAGGGCATTTTTTCAGATAGCAGTGAAGGCAACAGTGTTGTTAGATCTTTTTTAATAAAATCTATCACTGACGGACAGCTCTAGAAGAAATTCGATTCAAATCCAGACAAACACAGAAACGGATTTATCCCTTCGTTGCATTCTGCTGTGTATATTATCCATTCTTACATGATGTACAAAAAATGTCTTAATACTTAAGATGCATCGTCATTTCAAAATATTCATAATCGTAAAACTCTTTACTTATCTCTCTATGACTCATTTTTTGACAATGCCAAAATATGAGGCATTTCTATAGAAATTAAAACATGAGAATTTTTTTAGACATTCGAAATGAAAAAGAAAAGAAAACTGAACGTCAGAATTATTTCATTTTGTGTTGCAGAATTTTAAAGTACTCCATGAAGTTACAGAAGTCCGAGATACAGCGAAACACTGAAGAATAAATTGCAAAGTATTTTAATCATTTTCATTTAGAGTAATAAGAACGCAAATTCATTTCCTCTCTCATCAAGTCAGCGGAGCATTGCTAATACAATGGCTTCCTAATACGCCTGCTATGATTCTAAAGAACACGCATGGGATGCATTTAAAGGACAACTTCTAGCTTTAAAAAATGGACTATTTACCTTCATAATTGTACAAGTTGAAGTTTCTAACCGATCTTTCCCTCACTTCCTAATGTGTTTGAAATTTTTAAATTTTACACATTTTTGTGTTTATGTTGACACCACATTATTTAAATATTTTCAGAACTTTATTATTTGTAACAGAATAATTTAGATAATTAATTTAATCATTTCAGTTAATGAATCGATCTTCTGTAGTGTTATATAAATAGCATTGTCTACAATTTTTAGATATAAATATATTTAGAATACTGAAATCGAAATAAATAAATATTTCAATGATAGGTCTTAAAAAATATATGAAGGCAGATGTTTTGTAAATAATTATCGGGATAATTCTTCAAAATAAGACTTTCCTTGATTTAGGTCTTTTGCGACATTTACTGTTTCAAAAGACATATTTCAAATTAAAAAAAAAAACAATCATTTAAATTCACGTACGTTATGCATAACGGAATACATATCAGATTTTTTTTAACGTTAATTCCATGCATCTTGATTGATCCAATTAACATTGCATTTCAGGAAGAGATCGCTCTCCTTTTCTCTTTCGTCTTAGAGTACCCAAAAAATGAGGGCGAAAAGACTGGGTTTCGCTTGGTTTAAGTAATGATGTGGGAATCGACCCACCGATGATGATCACAAGGGCCCAACCACAGTTCTACCTGGAATGTTTTCGCGTCATTCAGCTTACTTCGAATGCTGCGGAAGAAACTCTTTGTGGTCATCCACATACTCGTAAAATAGCAAAAGTGAAACAACATCAGGTAACCCTATTTTAGAATCCGCTATTAAATTTTTGAAAAAAAATAAACTTAGAAAGGGATATGAAATGAATATATTTTTCTATTCATCTCGATACACCTGTTAGTGATGATTATGAACAGCTGAAATAATGAGATGTGGAAGAAAATGACCAACATTCATTTTACACAAAATGTTATTATCATGAAAATTATAACGAGCAATAATAGTAAATTAAACCGATACAATAAAGCTTTTGAAATGCAAAAATCACTCATAAAAATGTTTATTTTTCAATTCGTCAAAATCGTTTCAAAATTCGCGTACAGCGTTTGTACTAGTGAAGAATTAAAAGAAATGAGCAAACAGTTCTGAAATGAAATGACATTCTTTACGTTCTTCTTCAAAACCTTCTTTGTCCCTGAATCTATATTTGACAATAGATATCCTCTATTTTTATATAAAAATGATGATTCTTCATTTTGGATCATCCACGACATTTAAAATTTAGTTTTAATTAGGTAAAAACATAAATTAGGAAAGTTTAGATAGAAGTTATGTAGCAATTTTTTATTAGAGTAAAAATTCTTCAAAAAAATGACAGTCATTCTGTGACAGCGTTTTGTATTGGAGATTAGCTTCTTTCACTTCTGAGAAAGGGTTATTCTAACAATTAGGTGCTCCACTTCGTTCCCCCCCCGCCACCACAGCTTATCTAGATATATGAAAAAGCTTACGTAATATTTCAGACACAATACATTTTTCTAGTAAAGGAATAAATTTCTACAAAAAAATACGGAACGCCTCTATCCCAGTACCTCTTCAGGACAAAATGGTCTTTCGTTATTGATTGTGCTTTCTTAGAAAAATCTTTTCGAATTTCTTTTCTTCAACCTTAAAAGTAGTGCTTACCTATTTGCTCATTTTCTTTCCATTGAGTTTCAGTCTCATGCTATAATGCTGTAGAGAATTTAAATTAAAACTAGTACTAAAGATAATAAATAAATACTGCCATATATTGTACTAGCATATTTTGTTACTCGTTGGTCTTTGGTCTAGCAATCATTTCCTATAGATTATTCTGCAGAATGTGGAGTTGATATCAGAAAAGACTACTTATAATAATTATAAGAGATTTTAATGAAGACTATTTTAGGATAACTGATTAATGTTTTGGTTAATTTAAGAAATGATTGCTAGAAATTCAAATATACTAAGTATCAATAATTTTCTTTACTAATCAAAATGATTTTTCTAACAATAAGATGATTTTTCTAATGATAAGATGATTTTTCTAACGATAAGATGATTTTTCTAATGATAAGATGATTTCTCATGGAATGATATTATAATCATTCTGCATTTATTCATTGAAGTCAAGGTCAGTGCATCTGCAGTGTATCCATGTATGCTATTTATATCTGCATGCGATTATTTGCATGATTCACTAAAGAAACTGAAACTTATTTTAAGGAAGTCACTGAGTTCATTTGATTATAATTTTCTGATATAATAGAGAGAAACAGTAAAATAAGATAAAACATCACACATTTTGTAATATTTGTAAATTATGTCTCTTGATTTTTATATGGATAAAAAATACTTGTGAATGCATAATAGCGAACAACGAGTTCGCAAACGTTGAAAAGCAAAAGAAAGTTGTACGTAAAACGGCGGCGCAATTTATTTTCAGATGTTGCTTCAGAATGTATTAAATTTGATGCTTATATTGTGGTGCTTATAACGGTTCATTAGGGCGATAAGTTCTTATTTTAGAGCACGCAATTAAGAGCAAGCTGAACTATTTGAAAAACAAATGGAGGTAGGAGGATCAGTACGCTCAACAACAGTTGTGCCTCACACATTTCTCAAATCCGTGGCTCAAAGTCCATTTACTGCCTGTTGCTGTACTCATTACGCATTGTGATACGTAGAATAGGGTTAGGATATGTTACCAACGCTGAAATGAGGCTGGGATTTATCTTCCAATTTTTAAAATCGATCCCACTGTACTTCCCTTCAAAAGGCATGAAGCAAACACTTATGGAATCTTAGTCGAAGAGCACGTGGCATGAATATCTGTTCTTACGGAAAAGATCCGCTACACTCTAGCAAGCTTCCACAAGGCAAATCGCCTCTTGCTTATGTCAGTACTGCAATGCTGGAAGCTCCATACACGCCCTATTCAAAAATGCTGGTAAGAATTTTTTTTTTATCAACATCTTTACTCTAAATGTTTGTTATCCTTCTCTTTTTCAATTTCAATTTTTCGATTATGGACACATAAAGACTCGACATTCTCTTTCTGAAACAAGGAAGTAAGAAAGTGTTGTAATAAGAATAAAAGAAGGTGTTTCCCATTTTCAATTCATCTTGAAGTCACTTTAGTCTGTTTCAGTGACCTGTGTTTGTTACCTTTACTCATGAAAAATTAATTAAGTTGCGCAAGTAAGTGAGTGTATCTGCAGATGATAAGATATATAGATGTATTCTGAATACAGAATGAAATCCTAACGTTCCATTGGTTCAATATTTGCACCAATTTTCATTGAAGAGGATAAAATTCTACTGTTAGAAACATTTTGATAATGAAAAAATATGTGACGAAGTCGACATTTCTTTTCCAGTATTACTTGATTGCGGCTCTCGGATGAATAGCAAATCTTGCATTGTCTCTTTCTCTGCATTTTATAACTCGTTTCCATTGTAAACGGTCTCGAGCTCCTGGCATCGAATCTAAAAAGTAGTGGACAAAGAATTAGAAAGAAAGTTCACTTTCATTGACTTGTAACGCCACCTTCCTTTAAACATTTTTTTTTTATCTAAGCAAAAAATTTGAACACTACTTTTCATTCACGATGATTCCAAGTCTTACATAAAATGTAAATTTTTCTTTTTTTTAATCCAATAACCAAACTTCAACCGGCTAAAATGATGTCTTTCGTCAGAAACTGAACTAAAATAACCTTAGAAAAAAAGTTAAAATAAAAAGTAATCTAGCTGAAAAAGTTCTTAGTAACAATTAAAAAATACCATTTTTTTTTAAATTGAGGAAACAAATAATCCGAGTACTTAAGCTGAGCAAAAACACATTAAGAAACCATTTTTTCCCTTTTCATATGGATCGACACAGTTTCTTGAATCTTCTTTGCATATTTTCTTTCTTTTTTTTTTCATTCGCTTCTTCCTCCATCTATGATATGCTCACTTTCGCCCCACTCTTTCGCTCTATTATTTATTCTGTTTTTCCCTCAGAAAATTCTGAGAATAAAGACATCACTTTTCTTGAAAGGTGATCGAATTTTCGTATAAAAAAAACCATTCCTGCCCGAATATTCATTGTACAAACGGGGAAACAATTTCCGCCATAAATAAATGGATGTCAAGCATTTTTTTTACATATCCATGAATTTAATCATTTTTCAAAAGAGATTATATTTACAATAGAGACCTATAATTTATATTTTGAACTATTAAGAAATTTAATTGAATTTGCTCTTCTTTTTTTGAAACGGTTTCATCATCAGATGAGTCTCCGCCCCAAGCACTGCAGAGCTTATAGCATTGCTCTCATAAGCTGATGTATTCAAATTTGATTCGTAATCGAAGCTTTTTTATTTTTCTCGAACGTGATAATATGCCACACGTATGAGTTACCGATTCAGTGAAAATGTGTTTACTGAACTGGTAATTTTCCATACATTTCCAAGTTTAAAATTGCTTTCGCTGGAATTAAATTACGGAAAAATTCCCTGCCTACTTTTTTTTTCTTTCGCTTGCTTAAATTTTAAACATATTCCTTCTTTATTTAAAAACCATGCCAAAAAATGTTAAAAAGTTGCATTGTCTTTTGCCAGTTCAACAATTTTCAAAAGGTCTAACGAAACACTACAAAATATGTTTCATTGTTTGTTCCAAGAGTAACAGTAGTAAATAATTAGCCTACTGTAAAGTAATAACATTTCCTTTCTAAAAATTCAAATGATTTTTTTTCTTTGTAGTATGGGATTAAAAGCAAATTTTTAAATAACTGTTTATTTTCATCAATTTCTAATTTTTAACCTTTCAGTTATAACAAATCACCTTATTAATATTATGTAATATTTTATCAGATTTTTTTCACGTGTTTATTATTTTACTAAATTAATTCTCAAAATTTACTAATTTATAATCAAGTTCTAAATATTATAAATATATTGCGAACGCCGACGAACAAATGTACAAACTTTCAGACCTGAACAAGAAATTGATTATAAACGTCCGTCTGTACCTCATGAAGAACGATGAGTTAGATATAAGTTTATATAGAGAATTATATTTTTAAAGGTTTATACTTAAAATTCGAAAACGAATTTCTTTCCTTCTATTAAACTCACATGAATAATATTAAGAAAGAAATGCTGTTAGAGGATCGCCTCAAAGACTAAAGAATTTCAAAACTGAGTTTTCAGTTCTGTATTTATAAATGCCTATCATGAATTTTAAGTGTAAAATCAATTATTTAAAAAGAATCCTTTAACTAAATGCTCAAAATCTTTTAGAGTGTTTGATTTACTTCTGTGTTTTATTTCATTATATACATTTAGTTTGTTCTATCGTCTGTTATTGCTTTTAGACAAAATTAAATTTTATCTTCTATTTTGAATTTATTTTCAATTGTAAAGCATAATAATAGCTTTAAAGTGCATTTCATACAAATGAGGACTTTAGTAGAGCGCTGGAATACAACTGACAAAGAAGAATAGAACCGACAAAGACAGAACAACTGACAATGAAGAAACAAGAAGATATCCAAATGTATTCCGCTACCTCAATTTTATTTGTGTCGGATTCAATGGGTAAATGGAAGACACATCGCGCATGCTCTAAACTAGCTTGTCTTTAGACATCCCTCCAACCTGATCTAAAAAGGTTCAAATTTTGTCATTTATAGAGCTAAAATCATAACATACTCTAGATAACTGATATGAATGTTTCGTCTCATATCATGGTCATTAAACTAATACGAAGTATAATAGATATTACGATATATGTGTTTAATATATATAATTATAACATCCTTGTAATACCCATAAGTAAATCACAAATGCTCTCATTATTAGTTACATTCGAGTAAAACAGCAAGAATAGCAAGGAATGAGATAAAGGGAAACAGAGAGCTGATTTTGCATTGAATACATTCTTGGGTATATGCAAGTATATTTTAATCAAAATATGCAGTGCGTCTTGCACAGAGCTTCAATCAGTTTTCTTTTAAAAGTTCAAATGGAAGGAAAAATACCACCCATCATACAATCGAAGAGGGATTTAGAAAATATTCAGGAAAAACAGGAAATGTAATTCAGAGATCCACATGAAAAGAATTTCCATAGTTTTACTCTGACCGGAATCAAACATTTAAGAAAAGGAATTCTCAAAGAGATTTCAACACAAAAGAACAGGAAAAAAAATAGAAATTAAAAAACTAAATCTGCTTTTTTTTTCTCTTTTATTTCTTGTCCTTCGCTCTTTTTCTCCCCATAATTTGATTTTTTTTCTGCAAAAGAGAAGTGAGTTTCAGATGACGGCGGGCTTATACGAATACCTAATTATTTAAATCGAAATACTTCAATTAATTCGCACGAAAAGGGATCCGGGTATCAAATAAAAACGATTTAAATGGAGTCGGGAAGTAGATTGGATTCTGATTTATTTCTTACAGTTATTCAGATATTAACGATGTTTGGTGTTTGTCTGCATATCAAGTTAGCATGATCTTTTCCAAATCAAATTTAGTCTGAAATTTCAATTTCAAGAATCACGTTATGAATATTTATGTAAAAATATGTTGAAAAATAGTCAATTATCATAATCTTATTTTGAATTGAAATATTCAGAAGACGTCTTTATGCTGAGAGTAGTCTTCTGTTTTCTTATTTCAATAATTAACTTCAAAATGAAACCATAATGATAAATATTTTTTTAAAAATATCAATTTTAAAAACATTAAAAAACCTACTTCTATACACATTTTTACAGACAAAACTATGCGATTTTATGACTCTGAAAGATTATACGACTCTATAATTACGGGATAATAGACTGAAATTTTTTTTTAAAATTATATCTTTGTTTTATTCTTTAAATGAGAAGTCACTGATCTGATGGAAAACTACAATCACAAATTTCCAGATTTAATGAGTCTAAAACGTTAAAATGAATATCGTTTTAGAATAGAATGAAAAAACTTTCTATTATTTTTTATTCGTAACTTTGTATTTTGCATGTATGTTTCATATTAATTTCAAAAGCAAAATGGCTCAGTTACACAGAAGTAGGTGTAGAAATTTCCTTAAATTAAGAAAATAACGATTTCAAATCATCTTCCTTATTCACCTAAAAGTATTTTGATTATAAAAATTTCATTAAATAAAAATGTTTTTATATTTTCAGTAATATGAACAAAATAATCATTTAATTTTTTTAAACCAAACAATGCATTTAGAATGATGAAAACATTCTCAAAGGTCTTCAAAAATTATAATATGTACTTATAATAATATTAAAACATATTTAACTATTGTTATCGGTATTGTTCTTATTAAAATTCCTTACTAGTAATTTCTATTTTGACTAATGTTACCTTAAATTTTTAAAAATGAATCTACTTATTTTTTAACTATGTAAAAATTCTACTTATCTACAAAGCATCAATTATATGTTTGAATCATAAAAAATACATAGAACTGTGAAAAATTATGTGATGTTTTCTTGAATTAAAAATCATTGCTTAAACCCAAAAATGACACGCATCCATTTTATTTTAACGTTATTATTTGGTTATTAAAAAATATTCTATCAAAGATTGCTTAGTGGTTTCCAAAATATTCGGCCATAATTTTATTTTTTAATATTTCATTATCGATTGCTAAACAAAAATGTATTCTGTAAAAGATTATTAGTTGCTTTAAATTATATAAATAAAAATGATTAAGGAAATATTTTTCTTCAATAAATAAAGTAATCAGTTATCACAAACTAGAGCTTTTATAATAATTTCAAACATACCATTGAGATTGTTATATTTTCTACAAGAAAATTAATAATCATCTTCACACTTGGTAAATAGATCTAAATTCAAAATTCTAATTATTTTTAATATTCACATTTATTTGCTAAAAATCGTATTTATTTTATACTAATACAATAATGTAAAAAGTTATTTTATAGCATATTGAAATAAATGGTATTATAAGAATTCGTTTGTGAAGAATTCATATGATTTCATTTATAAATTCGGAAGAAAATATAAAAAAAAAGGTTTATAGAAAAAATCAGATGAACATTAGGTATTTAGATCTAATCTTTATTTGAAATGTTCATCTCAATTATTTATTTGGAATAATGATTCTAATTTGTTAGAGGCATTTTTAAGAAATTACACAATGTAGGAGAACAATTCAACATCTCCAAACTGTACTCACAGAAGGAATTGTTAAATCGTTTTAATTTAGCCAAATTTATAAGTGCGGTTTGAAAAAGTTACAACTTAAAAATTTAGACAGTAAAAATAATTCATAAAACAATAGAACACTTGCCGTTTCTTCTTTCTTTTCACTTTTATAAGTTTAAATGTTGGAAGCTTAGCTAAAAATGCTTTGAAATATCCGTTAAGTGTGGTCTCGTTAAAAAGAATAAATAATTTAACGTATAACAATATAGTGTCTTTATTAACTTAAATCAAATTAACCACTACTTTCCAAAGAAGATATAAAAATCTGAAAAAAAAGGCACACAATATATTTTAAACAAATGAAAATTCAACAAAAGAGATAGCTGTCAATAAAAGAATATCGTTTTTTTATTATTCTAAGGAAACATGATTAACAATGATTTAAATTATTTAAATTTTTTAAATATGCTTCTTTTATGCATATAGAATTGCGATTATTTTCGAATTAATTCAATTTAATTAAATGAAATAAGTAAATCATTTCTAAACAAAAGAAATAGCTACCCCATTTTTTAAAACAGAAGTTAAAGAGCATTCTAAATCATGCTTTAAAAAGCAGCTCATTAATCAAATAAATAATCAATTAAATTTGAATTTCCTTTGAAATTATTTTTTTTTTGTTTAACCTGTTTAAGCTATGATGCAAGTGAAACTCGTGAATACTCATGCATTGAATAATAAGATATTTTATTGAAGATTTCTGTTATAAATCGAAAACGTTAAAAGTAAAATAAATCCCCCCCCCTCAATTGTATTTTTAAAGCTTGATATTTAATTTAAATCTTGCCTTACTAATCTGGAAATACTTTTAAAAGATTCAATCTTTGATAATATTTTTAAGGGCTGCACGTGAATGCCCACTACCAAAAATTAACAGTTAAATTATATTTTAAGTGCTGACTAATCAACCATGAATTTTTCGGGTGAAGGAGGATTAAATATAATGCATTTTTAATTTTTAATCAACAGATATTCTTTAATTACTGAAAAAATAAATTATAAAAACTTTTTTTATCTTATGTTTCGTACTTAATAGTTATTGATCATTGCAATCATACAACATTGAAATTAAAATTTTGATTGAAGCATTATGAAAAAATATATTGACTCTTTTAATGGTATTAGAGTATTTGAATCTTGAAATTCAAAAATAAAATAAAATGATACAAATAATTTTTTTACTAAACCAACATAAATAGTGCTATTAAAAATTACGAAATCAATGCACTTTATGACATCATACATACATGCGTATCCTTGAGCAAAATCCTCCAGATGAAAATCTGAAATTTAAATTTTTCGCCGCAAACAAAGAGACTTCATCGCAAATCTCGAATTAAACATTTTAATTAGTGCCACTTACCTTTACGCCACTCTGCAACTAGAATTAATTTTTGATTTGACATAATTAAGAATCATTTTTGAAGAGCCTATCAAAACCATCTCCACTCAAAAGGAGACTTTCTTTCGAATGGGTGAGGGATCTCAATTCATGCTGCCTAAGGAAACCCTCCGCAAAAGTAACTTTTTGTCCTATCGAAAAATTACTTTCTTGAAACAGATTTCAGAGTGAATAAGTAATTAAAATAAAACTATAAACGTTTTTTTTTTCAATCCGATCAAACGTATCTCTTTGATAACTCCCAGAAAGTTGAAATTTACAAATATCTTTCTTTTTTCCAATCTTTTATATTTCTTTTATCCCCTTTTTATTGTGAGTAATATTCCAGTTCATTAAACTTTTTTTACATCTGGCTGCCTTTTTAAACGCATTCTTTCGTGCTTATTTAAGTAAAATAAAATGCAAAATTCTGTCCTATCTATGAATTATTTACCTTCACAAGTTTTGCTCCTGCAATGCCTAATACATATTGCAACCAAAATTGATAATTTAATCAAAAAACATCAATAAGATAATTTAAGCAAAATTACATCCCTATCATTCTGTTTAACATCTAAATCTAATTATTTTTTGTTATTTTAAAATTATAATTGAAAATACTTTAACTTTATTTCATAATTTCTAAAGTGTATCTTGTGCTCAGCATATTGCCGTTGATATTTTCTAAATAGAATTCAAATCCACTTTGAAATTTTGTCAAAAATATTCCCTTAAATGTAGAAGAGATTCATTCATAACAGTGAAGTGTTTCTTCTTTTGTACTTTGACCCATATCATATTAAGATATTTCATGTCATTGTGTGATATTATTCATTGAATCGAAATTTAAAATGACAAGTATTGATTCTCAGTGTTCAGAAAATTTAATTTTTAAATTTTTCCTCTTAAAATCAATTTATGTTTCCTTTAAAACTGGAATATCCACATTTTTAGATTGAAACCTTAATTCTTATGTTGAAATGATGTCATTTTCACTCTTCTGAAGTCGAAATATTTTTATTTCATTGCTGTTTCAGTTGTATATTTTCTTATAATTTTGTAACAAATATTTTAAAATATTTTTTTTTTTATTTATTGCCTTTTTAGTTTTGCTTTAATTTTTCTTTGATTCCAAAAGGACTCCTCCCCCCCCCTCTTTTTTAACAAATATTATCTTTAAGATTTTATTTCGTTTTTACACATTGGTTCTTAAAATGAAATATTCAAACCGAGTTGTTTCTTCCCCATTCTTTATTTTCTTTTTTCTAATATTCTTGCTGTGAATCCTTCCGATTTCAAATGCTTTTTATCTTTCATTCATCTCAATAACACTTTGATTCTTCTTGAAATCGAATATTCATACTTACATTCTTACAAATTATAATATATTTATTTATTTTTTCGCTTTTATAATTTGATTTATAAAATAAAATATTTTTCTTTTAACTTTTTTAAATTGGAAAATTCTTCTTTTTGAACCAATTAAACTGAAAGATTTCCATTTTTTTTGCATCTATTAAATTTTATTTTTATTTTTTACAAAGTTTCCTTATTTCAATACCACTTAAAGCAAAATAAACGAATGATAATTTATTTGAATATCTTAAAATATTTAAAAAATATTTTGTTTATTTCTACTAAATTATTTAAAAAATTTCTCAATTTAATATATTCGTTTTATCAATTTAATTCGACATAAATGAAATTGATAATCAAATTTTATGTTCTCTAAAAATAATGATAATTTATTATTGTAGACTTCTTTAATATTGACGATTTTTTTATTATTTTTTTCCTTTTAATTTAATAATCTTTATCGCTTTTATTTTTCACAGAATTGAGTTTACTCATTTCATTCTGTTTCATAAAATACTAAAATAAACATAAAACTAATTTAAATTATTTCTCTTAAAAAAGAGCTTGCATTAATTAATTAATATTCTTAAAGTCGACACCTTATCAACTGTTGAAAGAAACAAGTAGCGCAAAAAGAAAAGTATCATGAATAAAAAATATGAAAATTTTTACCTGAGTTGAAGCGCTCGACTTCCCAGGACCCGGTGTGATCAATCTTTCACAATAGCATCCTTCCAAGAAAATCGCTCCCGCCGGTCTGGTGGACTGATCATTTTCATAATAGAACAGCAAATTCTGGTACAGGACAAACCATCTCAGTTGCCACTTGTTATTGTCCGAGGTCCTCTTGAACAGGTAGCCCCTTTTGCAGTTGTCGTGCAATGCTTTTTCAGCAAGATGCAACAGTTGAATCTCGTTGAATCTCATGGCGATTTGCAACGGAAGCAGGCAGCAGGTGTGCTTCGAGAGAAAAACGGTATCTATCTGTTTGGTCTACAGAGTTCCAAACAAACAAAAACTCTAAAACGGCAACTAAACCGCGATGCCACTTTGACTTAGGGACTACATTAAGTCATGATTGGGTGCTGCAATTTACAGCATATATCTGAACAAAAAACTTCGCACGGATTCAGCAAATGGAAGTTGACTTTTGGATTCATTCACCATTTTGCCAGAGACCAAAATCCTGGGAAATTCTGAGGCCCGCAACAACGCCACCACCTGAAAATTGCGATAAACTCAAGGGTAAGTGGGGGAGAGGACAGAAAAAGGGGGGAGGGGCAGGACTCTTCGGTGCAAGTGCGCTTGTCTGAAGCAACTCGTTCTCCAGAACCGAAAACTCTTCTCACTGTTCTACAGGTGACAGAATAATCGAAATGTAAACAGGAAAATACACCGGGGAAATATTTTAGAGGGAACAGATGGCAGAAAAACGGTAGAAAATACTAACTGCTGCTATGTGGCCTCGTAGAGTCTAATAATAATAATAATTTTTTTATCCGAAACTACCTGTAGAGCCTGTAAGCTAACTACTGTCCTTGTTGATGGAATCTGCGGAACTGATCCTGGTTCTAAAATCCCGGAACGTTAGGTGCGTCCGGATTGGCTGCAACATTTGGCGGAAAATCGATAGCTTGGCTGTCCCCCCTTTTTTTCAGGCGCTGCTGCTGGTTTTCAACAGGAATTTTGTCTGGAAAACGCAGATAAATCTTAATAAATGGAGGAAAAATCCTTCATGACAATGGAGTGGACGAAACGATTGGAAGGGTTTTTTGGAGAAAATATTTTTACTGCTCACTTTCTAATGAGTCGTAAGGGGTCCGAGTCTCTCATCTCAATTTGTGCGAAGGAAATAAAATAAATAGGTAAAAATTCCCATTTATATTTATTTAATTTGTTGAAATGGTAGTTATGACAAGGTAAATACATTTCTATCTATAACCAGTTTGCAATGGCCAATATATCATCTTTTGAATAAAACAATGGTATTTTTCTTCGTTTGCATTTAAGAGACCGAAATACATGGATGCGAGTGCCACGAAAATGCATATTTGCCTTCTTAATATTAATTGTAAGCAAATTTCTTTGGATAATATTATATCGTGAAAAAATTAAGCATACATAAATTATTAAAAAGTGTGCCCTGAATTTATCTTTATAGCCAACAAAGAATTTTTCTTTTCTTAGTAGAAAAATTATAAATCCTAGAAACTTTTTTTATTAATAAATATATTGATTAAATTTTATTGATTTAATTTCTTATTTAAATAAAAAAAATTACACTTATTAAGATATTTTAAATGAATCCATTAATAAAACAATTTCATCTGAATACATTAAAATGCGCAACTTAAAAAAAACATGTATTAAGCCATTACATTACGAAATTATCTATTTAATATCTTGCTAGTTTGCACGATTTTACGGTATTTTAACTTAAAAAAGTTAAAATACCGTAAAATTTAACTTAAATTATGGTTCAGCAAATTCAAATTCTAAATAAAAATTTCTAATCAGCAAAATCTTCTTAAAATAATTTTTAATATTTTATATTTGTAACCATTTAGCTTTAATGCTCATGTAAGCGTGTAAACCTAATTGCAGACATAGTTTCGTATAAATGGAATTCTGACTTATTTATGAAATGAGTATGGGGGTAAATTTAGGTGTGTTTTTTTTTAATAATTTTCGCGCAAATGTGCAATGGCAAATGATGGTAAAGAGACAGTGTTATGCGATGAAAATTCAGAAGCAAAGTATCTCAAGATATAGCTATTTTTGCAATTGATAAGCAAAAAATAATAATTCGCAATCTGCAGTTTTCTAAAATTAATTTTATATTATAATAACCAACTAAATAAAAATATATGCACTTTAGGATTATTAATAATCGATCAAAAGAATCTTTCATTCCGATCATTTTTATTACATTTGGCCTTTAATTTACAATGTATTCTCATTTAAATAAAAATTGTTCAGCCTATCTATATATGTATGCATGCACGTACTTTCCACGTTTCCTTTTAACTGAGGAAGCCGATTTCAATCAAATTTTGCACACTTTGCCTATTATGCTGAGAAATAATTCAGCGTACTTTTCAAAATTCAAAAATTAATTAACTATATAATTAATTAGAATTTCACCAAAATTTAATTTTTTCTCCTGAAATAACTTCGGAACAAGAAACATTTTAATGCCATCTTAAAAGTCAGCATTTTACTATTTCAATGATAATAGATTCATTTTCGCACCTTTCTTTCAACTGTTATTAACTTTAAAAAAAATAAACTCTTTAAATTAATATTAAACTTGAGCTATCACAATTTTTTTTAATTTCGGTTTTATTTCAACACATCTTTTTTATCAGGTTTTCATATGTTTCAATGACGCATATCATGGATTGATCATTGATTTAACAATGTCTAAAAATAAGTATAAGTCAATTGCCTAAAGGAAAGAAAGAGATGTAGGGACCTCCAGAACATCGACAACAGCCGCTTCAGGCTACGAGAAATTTACCAATATTTTGTCTTCCTTTCATATAAATCTCTTGTGAAAATAATATGAGAAAAATTATGCAACGCAAAATTAAAAATTTTACCGTTCCAACAATACCAATTTCATTTTTTGTTCACTTTTTATCCATTCTTCAAAGATTCAACTCTGGTGTTTGTTTGTTTTTTCGAATAAGGAAATTCGTAGGTACTTATTCCTTTACTAGGAATATATTTTGAATTATTCTTAAAGTGATACTTCATTTTAATTCTTCTTATTTTTTTTAAATAAACATTATTTAGTTCATACGTCTTAAAAAAAGAATTTCTATATTATAATATTTTATGCAAAAGGAATCTCTGTATTAGAAATCCTTCTGCTTGCCAGTGTTTTAATGACGTTAGCAATATCAGGTGGTTACAAATACTATGAAATTATTAAATTTCTCAAATTCATTACAGAAAGTGCCGCATGTAATGAAAAATTGAATTAAATTAACATGGATTAGTTTGTAATCAGTATAATGATATTTTTAATATACTGCTTATCAGCAAATGACTGAAAAATCGATTTCAATATTTCATTTCAAATATCGAACAAACTTTTTCCTTATAAATGTAAACAAATCAGTTTAAATAAAAATGTATAAAAGTTTTTTTTTTTTTTTTGCTATGATTTATAATTTGGATGGCAATTTTGAATCCCTTGAGTATATAGTTTCTGAAATTGAATACAAATTTCTTAAATCAGTGGTTGATTCCTTATAAGAAATATTTATCTACATATGCACCAAACAATCTTCCAACCAAATTCGATGCCATTTTAATATTTAGCATATACAATAAATCGTAATAGGTAAGGTGTTAAAATAAAATTTGAACCCTACTCAAACATTTTACATAAAGGGATAAGAATGCAAAGATAATATTTCATAAAGTAAAACAAATTTCGTCCCTTAATGAAAATTTATTCTCAGAAAAATTTGCTACTCTATTTTTGGTGGAAATAAAAATTTTTACATCTGCCAATTGTGTAATTTTATTAACTGCAATCTATAGGTGCCATATTCTAAATTCACATGGTTCTATCTATAAAAAATATTCAGACTTCAACATCGTGCATAAGATGAAGGGAAATTTATGATATCAACTTATAATATGAAAATGGAGACACTTTTTAGCTGATACCTTCTCCTCGTATGAATTCGACACAAATCTTATCTTATTTCAACTCTGAATAGTTGAAGTAAAAAAAATTATATTCAAATTCGGGTGTGAGTTTACATCATGTTAGTCTTTTAAAAATGCTTATTTCCTCCGGTGGTATTTTAAAATATTTTATCAAAAATTGCAAATTTAGATCTGATTTACTATTGATCGCTTTCTAGTATTGAAGGAAGAGATGTGGCTATTCTTAAAACTGATTTAGAATGACTAAACAAAAAAAGACTCGAATTAAAAATAAAAGAATGTCTTTAAAGGAAAGGACTCTGGGGAAAATCACTGAGACCTATGTAGGTGTCAGGAGAAAATTATTACACTGATGAGCGCTAAAAAGCTCTAATATACTTTATAATATTAAGGAACATATTAAAAGCTGTTTACAGTTCAATCAAGTCAATTGCAAACTTCGCCACAAATAGACTATTCTAGTGAGACTTCGCATTGGACTCATGAAACATACACATCTTCAACTTCCTCTTGGTGAAACATTTTCTTCTTCTTCTTCTTCTTACCGCAAATGTGCTTCTGTGAGTGAAGCATCTCGTTATCGAAAAGGAGACTTTAAAGTCGATTTCACATTTTGATTCATCAACATCCTCATATTAATTTTTACAAAATCTTACTGAAAATATTATCAAATTTTAAAAAAATCTTCTCAAATTTTAAAAAACCTGTTAAAACCATATCATAATTTGTTCAATTGCCCTTTTTCATACAAAAACATAACACAATTTTTAAAAAATTTCTTTAAATTTTTAATGACTGTTTAAAAGATAATGATAAAAAAAGACTTTCTCCAAAAAATACCAAGCCGAAAAGAAAAAAAAAACTGTCTTTCTAAGCCTTTCACTAAGAGCAATAGTTTGCAGAGATTGTGGTAAATTTACATAGCCCATGAAGAGTGATCGTTATTTGCTTTTGCCTTGTGGAAGAAATCTTGCTCTTTAAATCCTACTGAAATGATATAATAAACTTTTTAGGATTAGAATTAAATGTTGAATCATTCCTTATGTAGACTCTACTGATAGGATCATGCAATGAACACCATTCGTATTTTGAAAAGCAATATCAACACTGTTAGATATAGAGAAAAAAAAGTGAAGCATTTTCTACAGATTTCTATTTAAAATTTGATACATTCCCTTATTTTAATGACTGGTAGTATTTGTTCAAATAGATGCTATTATATATCCAAAAATGATATCATTTTATTATTATCATACAATTAAAATAAAAAAGGGACAGATTTTTTTTTTCATTTTTGGGCACAGTTCCCTGCTCACATTTTGCAATAAAAATATTTTTTGTTCACTATGCCGGACATTCATATTATTAAATGCCTTTTTATAATTATGTGGAGCCTATCTCTGATGAGAGATATAATATAAAAAGAGATACTATATAACAATTATGATCCATATATAGGATCAACACAGGGAAATGTAAAACAGGCTTTACTTGAAGGAGGATTGGGTTCCGTCTTACCCAATGGAGGAATGGCATGCTGAAAGGGAGCAGTTCGTTTATTCATGTAGCAATTATTTCCTTTTTTCCAGCAACATTATTTTAATGGAGTTCATGATACTTGTGGAAAAGAAAATGCAAGTAGCCATTTGTCTTTCCAAGATATTTGTATAGGATGAAGGTCTCGAGATCTGTTCAGATAGATTCCTATGTGGACCATCTTTGTTTCTCTTAAAAATGAAATCAGGACCCACTGCGGTCTTTCTGCGGCTCAACAATCTTTCTCTTCTATCAAACCGTTGCCACAAAAGTTCAAAGATATAAAGGTCAATAAACCAAAGCTATCGGACTCCTGCAAAACGATCCGAACTTCTCTTTCATACCCATTATTTTATCGGATGCTCTCGAAACGTATTCAATTCCGCATGAAAACAGCTCGAGAATCAGTGGTTCTGTTGTATGGGATCTATGAGTGAACCGAATTTTTCTTGCTCTCATATCGATGCTACCTGCCATTTGCCAAACCATCGTGAGCGTTATTCCGTGTCTCGAAGTGATGGAAATAATCATTTAGAACCCCCGATGGCAGCTACAGCAATACATAGATTTCATATTTTTTCGAATCGGACCTTTTAAAGTCACGGCCATTTCTAAGATATAAAGGAGTCAATTTTTTATCGATATTCACATGAAGGTAAGAAAAACTTCCTTTGACTGCTGTAGAGAAGCAGTGTTTTCGAAGCCTTTATTATTATATGCCTTTTATTATTTTATTTTCTTTTCATATGCCTTTTATTAGAGTCTTTTCTTCTTCTATTTTAATAAATCCATCCACTATGAGGTGGTATTTTGGAGAATGGGAATGTAGCTTTTATTCCAACATTCAGCTACATTTGAGCACTTTCTTTTAGATTCTTCGACACAATGGACCAGACATTTTATTCATTTTTCTAGTCTTGAGCATTTTGTTTGATATTTGGCTGAAACCTTAGAAGTTGAATGGATGCAGGGACATATTGTTTTCGAGGATCGTTAGCATAGGCAAGTTGTCATTTGACTGAAGTGAGAGGAACAAACGGCTCCTCTGACATCTTTAACAGTTTCAATACATTTGGGAGTGAGTGATTTCAATACTTTACTGTAAAAGAACTCATTTTTGGATGTGTTGTACGCTATATTTTTCTTCATTTAAGTGTTGGTAGTTATTTTCTCTGATTTCTACTGCAAGAAATCTCTTGAATGGAGTGGATGGGGCATTTTCAGTTTAGGAGTAAGTTCAATCGAGCCCAAAAAGGGAAGGAGGATCAAAATATTTACATGTAGAACGTATATATTTTCCTTTATAATCACTTTGGAGGCGCTGAAGCATTGGCAATTATAATGCCTGTAAGATTCATCCTATTTCAACAAACTTAACAATTTAATAATACTGCGCCAGGGTGATTCAATGAAAGACGATGATAATAGTAATGATCAGAATATTTCCTGGTATGTTATTGACACGCGCTTGATTGTAATTACAACTTGATATATTAAACACGAAAGCTTTTTCCCCAGTCAATTTCTTATTTCGTTTTTAGATATGAGAGCACGGCAAAAAGGAAGGATTGCAGAAACAATATGAAAAATAAAATGAAGAAAATATTGAGATGATGTCAGTTTTCAGCTTTAACTACAGAGGAAATGTCATTTGATAGTATTTTAAAAGATTTTGGAATGTTATTGATTCGTTTGAAAAGAGACTTTTTCAGCAGAGCATATAACAAAAAGAAAAATAATTCATCTAAATTTAGTGAAAACTCTAAGTACAGAAAAAAAACCCATGCTATTGATCAGAGCAGAGCTATGGAAAGTAGCTACACATCCTAGTCCCATGGAATAACTTTGTGCCAACAAGGACTAATGCATCAAGGTCCGTCAACATTGGCTATTCTAAATGCTGAACATTTTCACTTGATACCAGCAGAAAAAGCACCAAATGAATGGCGCTGCAAGACGACAAAAATCACCAATGGTCATCCATCTTAAGGTAAACATCACAAACACTTCAGTTCCTTTCCTGTTTATCAGAACTCGGAAGTAAGCTAAACGGCAACAGGGAAAGCCAGCTCTTTTTTTGCTCTGAACCTCAAGGGAGCTCAGAGAGCGAGCAAAAATGAAGTTGGAGAAACGGATTAACGAGAAGAGATCTAGCCACTCAATCAACTGGAAGCCGAAATGCCAATCAGATATAAGAAAGATACGCAAGTGAGGAAATTTATGTCACAGAACATGAATGGTTGCTTTCTTTTGGAAACCATTGTTTAGCAACATATGAGAGACAGAGATATTACCTGTTGCCGTGGTGTTCTTTACTTGAACATGAGTCACAGTGTTTTATATTGTCTTAGTATTTTAAATCTTTAAATTCTTTATTATATCTTTATTGAGCCGGGCGAGAAAAATACATTATTAATTTCTCTCTAAATTATAATATTATAAAAGATTTTGAAATGCCACTAATGCCATCTTTCTTTAGTGTATTTCATTTTTTAGAAGAGTGAAAATGAGACGTGCTCAAATCTACAAGTATCATTTGCGATTAAAGACCGGAATGAATGCCTTAATAATTCAGTTTATCTACCAGATCCGTAGATGAAAATATTGTTTCTCAAGCACACACGAGACATGCTTAGTTTTTACCGATAAGAAAATAGATTTCAAAATAGATGCCTTAATAATTCAGTTTATCTACCAGGTCGGTAGATGAAAATATTGTTTCTCATGCACACACGAGACATGCTTAGTTTTTACCGATAAGAAAATAGATTTCAAAAAAGCTTACACTCCTTTCACATATAAGTACTGCAACAAGATGAAAAGTGACACAACATAAAAAGAGTCACTTCCACATCAATACTGCTATGTCTCTCACTACATAAATGTGGTGATTATAGCCCCAATAGAACTTCCCAATCTTTTCTTAATGTATTGAATAGTCGAATCGCCCCTTAAAAAGGGAACTGTCGTGAACGATTCATGCGTCTACTCCTCACACAGAAGTAGGGTCGATATCAGCGCAAGGGTAACTAGATTAATATCATTATTATATCTACAAAAGAACAGAAGGCCAACCATCAGATCGTAAATTATAACTTGGTGGGATTAAGAAATTTGGTAAGAATATTCATTTTAATCAAAATCTATTTTCATAAAAGAGTTTTAAAAAATACCCATTTTTTTTTAAAGTTTGAATGTTATACTGCAAAAGGTTCTTCTCATCAACTAGAGAAAAATATTAATGTTTCCCTCTGAAATTCTTTATTTTTGTTAAAGGTGATTTTTTTTTCTTCTAGAGTAATTCTTTCAGTTTTATCCTTCCATTTTAATCTAATTCTCATGGTTGGATTGGTCAGTATTTCAGAGCATTATTGATTTTTTTTCTTTCTGATCTCATCCACTTTTTCTTCTCTGAAAGTGAAGTAGAAATGACATTAGCGCCAAATTTAAAATGGAATGTTTACGGAAGGAGAAACTTTCAAGATTAGTTTTTTTTTTTTTCATAAAATTCATTGCATCAGAGGACTAGATGACATCAGGTGTTCTTTTATCTTAATTTTATTGTGATTGATTCCCTATATCAGGCATAGGGCATTTATCCTTCCACAACTGTTTCTGTTATAGCGCGGATACAATGCCGCAATTTTCTTGTAATAGGAGTGAAACATGAGGAAAAGAAGTAATGAAATGTAAAAAAAAAAAAAAAAAAAAAAAACATTGGCAAATGGAGAACGATTAGAATGTCTCCAGCATGCGCTGTCTTTTCTAAATCAGCTTATCTCAAGCTCTCTCATTCTTATCTGACAATAGAAAGGTCTAAATAAAATTATCTTTAGTTTATACTTCGCTATTTACAGTTAAGGACACGAAAAGTCTTAACTTGTTTTATAATACGAAACAGTACTTCATCTTGCTTGAAGTGTCGTGATAATTAGGTAAACTAATACTTTATTGCTCACGTTCTATTTATCCCTGTTCTATCCATAAAGAAGTAGCATTCTTATTAATTTATACCAATGATGGACTGAAAGATTATAAAATGGACACAATGAATTGAAATATGGAAGAATAGAAATAGGCAAAGACGATAATGGAGATAACCTTAATCATAAACTTGCCCGAAGCCACACTGATAAATCTGAATGACAGCATATGCGGGAATGGAGGCCATCACCATCCATTATACAATCCTTCCCAAAGGAGGCGCGTCCCGTCATCAAAAGGGAGGGGTTAGCTGATCCCACACCATTCCTGTACCCACTAGGGTGGCGAGAATCACCCATCATAATGCAAGCTTCTTGTCTCCATGTCTGAAGTGCCCCCAGGTGGGACTGATAATGAAGATAGAAGACTTTCAATGAAGAGAGATATTTTTAATGAATTCATGCAGAAGTGAATGCATCTAAAATTGTATGACACCTTTTTGGGACGCAAGTCATTTATTTCATCTGAATGAGCTCACTGATTTTATAAGAACATGCAAGACAGAATATGGCTAGTATAAGTGAGAATATTTTTAATTTAGTTTAGTCATGGTTAAATGTATTTCAGGTTATTTCTCTAACAACGAGAGTAAATTATTTATTATATTGACACTCACTTTTATGGATTTATTTACCCAAGAAAATCGGATGAATGCTAGATGAGAAAATTTACATTAACATACACAGCAAACAAAGTATAATACAATTTTCTTCGGGATCATTTATTTGCTCTCAAAGTTGTTTTTTAAATTTGAATTATAATTTTTTTAAATGAGGCTTAAAGGGTTGATCATAACGTCTTTCCCAGGTTGCAAATTATTATTGCAAAAAAACTATTGGGCTCAATATTGTTACTATGGACTAGTGATGTTCTTAATTTTTTTTTCACAATCAACAGATAGCACGACTAATACAAAATATAGTGGTTTCTCGTTCTACTGTTATCAAAATGGCAAATGGTGGAAAAAGTTAAATGTGTTCCTTGGTTCCATGAATTCAAATCAGCTCTTGCTTCTTAAGGTTACATAAAGGATAAAGTATTTACAACATCAGCTGAAGATATACTCACTCAAAATCAGGACAGCTAAAATTTGGACAGTACTTCTTCGAGCTATCAAAACCACTCACATTGCAATTTTCTTCTCTCACCTGCACATTAGAAAGTTTGACTTGGCCCGGAAGGCTACCGAATATACAATAAATCATTTTTTATTTTTTATTTTACGGAGATGGTACTGATTTGACATGGCCGCAATTATTCCCTGAAGACGAAGCAAAGACGTCAGAGTGATACTTAAAGAAAATGAAGGGGATTTTTTTATATTAGATATTATGAAATGGAATAAACAGTTGAACTCCCTAAACAAAAGATTTGGTCAAAAATGCAGGAATTTTCTCCGAAATCCTATTTGAAACCATATTCAATCTTGAAGGGCGGTAATTATATTTTTGAAATGGCATTTTTTCTTTCTTTCTCACACAATGTTATTCATTAATAAACATGCAAAATAAAATATGAAAACAAGCTCCCGAAGGAAAAAATAACTTTCCCTTTAAAATAAGTATTTTTATGTACAAAAATGTATTTATTATGCAAGAAGTTGGGAAAGGCATAAAATTTGCGTCTCAGAAACGTATAAAATCTCTCCTGATCATCATTTTAAAGAAAATTTCAAATCACTAGATGAATTTAATCAATTGTTAATTATATATTTAAAAACTTTTTAAAAAAATAATTCAAATTCATGGTAATTTCCAACAGCAAAACAAGAAAATTATCTGAAAGCATTTAGATTAAGATAATTATAATTAAATTCATGTATCCGAGCGTAAACATCATTTTTCTTCTTGTTTTGTAGTAGAGATAACTTTCTAACCAAATTTACTTTTTCTCTATATTTATTTTAGAATTTAAAAATGTTTTTAAAAATGATTTAAAATCTTTTAACAACTAATTATTGAGCACGACAAAATTTTCTGTTAAAATAACTTTCGAATTGAAAAAAGAATGCATTTTGGTTCTTGTGTTTCTAAACAACTCTGAAGATATTACATATACAAGCATAGAACATTCAAATTTAACGTCGACATAAGTGAAAGTTTGTCTCTGAGACTGATGGCCCTGACTGACTGGCCCTTTTGATATTAATCAAAAGGGCCAGTCAGAACATTTTAAAAATACAAAACGTAGCTTCACTTGAAGCAGTTTCTGTTTTTAGACTTAATGCAGAGCCTTTTTATTTGTCAAATAAATAGCTTATTGTACCAAACATATTTTTATGGCGTTGATAACGGTTTAATAAATCTAATGAAACCCAAATCACTCAAAGGGGGTCAAATAATGGTACAAAAAAGTTCACATGTTCTTGTTAATTTATGAAAAAGATTTCAGCATCCCCCTTTGAAATTTATTTTCTGCATTCACTGAGGTAAAAATAAAGAAAACTAAATAGAGAAATATTCATCTATTAACATTTATTGCTGAATCATTTTGCAAATATTATTTAGAGAAGCAGAGGATGAGTTGATCTAGCAGTTAGCTTATTATGCAATTTCTCACATGCATCTTTCTATCCTACGGGACGAAATATTTTCATTGGAATCAAACAGAAATGTACATGAAAGCAATTATCAATTCCTGGCACATGATAGAACGTTGTTCAACACCCTGAGAGAACGAACACCTTAAGGAAACTTCTCAAAGATTCTTCAGGGACAATACATCATTCGTCATGATTACAGCATCAGATCAAAGGATGGAACATTTCATTTTTCAAAAATAAATTAATTCATATTCAAAATAATTTAATTCATTATTACATATTATTTAAATGATACGTTATTCTACCGAACGACATTTTCTACTCAATTCTGTACTGAAGAGAAATTGAAAGACGACGGCGACGTCTCTGACTCATTCTCACTTATTGCAATTAATTTCTCGTCTAAGGTAGAATATCTTTAAAAAAATGAATAGTAAAATCATCTTGAACACATTTAAAACTTTCACAATTCCATTTCACAAACTTCCGATTCATTCTTTTTACTTTTAAATTATCATTGGTATGTGGTACATACCAAATGATATCACCACTTAAAGAATCACTTTGATATAATACAATCTTGTCCTGTAATCAACAACAAAACTAATCTTCAAGAGTACCCTAAACACTGAGTGACCCTTTTACCGATGAAGACAAAATATCATTAACTGTCATCTCCATCCATTGGATCGCTTCATTTCAGAGACGCTCAGTTTATTTCTACTTGCGACGAAAGGGAGGAGGTGTTCAGTCGCGTATATTTGCATACGATGGATAATCAATCTTAAATAATGAGGATTCGGTTGACAAGAAAGAGAAAGGGATGTCATCTATATAGAGTCACTCAAAAATCCTTTACTTATACAATGAACATTTTAAGATCATTATATTTTAATATAAATTTGTTTTACTCATCATTATTAGATAAAAGTGACTTTTTTAAAACACTTATGAAAATATAGCTTTAACGTACGTAGGATGTATTCAAATAAATATTTTTTTTTTGCGTTTGATTTCAACGTGATAATGTTTTCAAATTGTGTAATAATGTTTGAAAGTTGCGAAATGCATCGTCTTGCTTTCAGATTAATGAATTTGTAGCTCTCAAATTTGGCGTTTTGTAACATTGTGTGCAATAGTAAGAAAAAAAAGATTATTATATTAAATAAAATTATTTAAATAAGAAATTATTATTAAATCCCCATGTAGTACAAATTGATTTAAGTCTTAATTTGAGGTTAATTAAAGTTTTATTCAATAATTTTAAGTCATAAGAAAGCACACAACCTATTGTTATTTCAATTTAAAATTCAAAATACAGTTTTTAAATGATACTAATTTTATTTGCAAGTCTTTTTTTTTTCTTTGATCACAGTATATTTTTGAAAATTAAATCTAAATACAATTTGTAACAGTGTTAGTTTTATTGAGGGAATAATATCCATGCTTATTATTACTTAAAATTATTTCATCGCGTTCTAATGCCAGTTTGATGTGATGATTTTTTAAAAAGAAATTGTTTTCTTTGAGCATTCCGGTTCAAACTACCCCAAAACTAGCAACCCCCTTAAAACCCCCTATCAACTTTCCTTAAAAAGCAGAATGTGCCTTTTCGCTTTGCAGTGAGAATGACCGTACTTAATAAGTCATTGAATATTGCAGAGTCATCTTCAGTTTCATACAGCCCATGTCATTTGTGGTCATTTCGCATTAGATAGCCGCAAATAACGTAGGCTATACATCTATGGCATCAAACTTATTCATTCTCTCGGATCTGAGTTGCAATAAAGGAGCGAAATAGATGAATCAAGTGAAAAGATTGTTTCAAGAAAAGACATCCCATTTAAACTCTGACGTCCAAAAGCTACCATACAAACTTTTCTGAGAGTCAATTTAAATACAAAAGAAAATAAGAGCTAATAGGGTCTTAAAATATTTTATCACATTATAATTTTTAAAAAATACAAAATAAAAATTCTAAAATTCGAAATTTCCGAATATAAAAGAAAGCTTTTTAAATATGAGCGGCCTTTGGTGTCAGTATTTGATTCGCTGGATGAATGATCACTGAAATTTTCAATTCAATGTTTTATGTCACTTTTCAAAAAGCATTTTTAGCAAAATATTTTCAAGTTTTAAATTTTGATAGTTATTTTAGAAGCCTTAAACCCTTCCGTTCATTTTAAAATTAATTTTTTATCATCTCATCCAAAATTTGAACTTTCATTTGAAGTAGAAGCGTATTAAATTTCTATTAATACAAAATTATTTTGCTAAAACCAAAATGGTTTTTCCAAAATATGAGTACAGAAATGAGAATCGTTCCTCATTGAGGATTAGATCGGATTACTTAGAGTTTTACGCATGACTTCGGGTGGGTCGGAGTGATCGGCTGGGGGGGGGTGATAATAAACAAATGACGTAGAGAAAGAGCTTTGGGATAGTTATTGATGGGTGTCGAACCTACAGTTTTAAAAATAGAAAATAGTTTCTGTGCTTCAAAAACTGCCAGTGAATAAAATATTTTCAATTAATTAAGGAATCATTTTTAAAAAGCTTTAAGGATTTTAACATGCGTCACATCCATTGAAGTTGCAAACAAAAGCATATAAAGAAATAATAAAGTTATAGTAAATAAGCTTTAAGAAAGAGTCACTTTAGGTGGTACGAGCAGAGATGGATCTTAATGTTTTTCACCCATGAAGGTCTCATTTTCGATTTATGTCAAATACTTATAGATATAGTTGTGTTGAGAAAATCAGGAGTGTAATAAGCATGCAATTCGAAATTGAAAATTTTCTAAATGGAAACATTTTTAAAAAAAGAATAGTAGAAGTAAACTGGACATGCTTTTTTTTTTGCATCCACTAAAAATGTTTTAAAATTGAAAACAAATCTGTTTTTTTTTCATAATTTAAACAATTCTTCTGTTGCTTCCTCGGCAAATCCTTTGTCAAGAGGGACATCTCAGCCTTACCCGGCTTAAAGTGAATGTCCTTAAAATTTTTATCTCCCTTATTTGTACAAATCGTTTGTCCCTTATTGAAGCTTCAAAATGAGAACTAGAGATTTTTCAGTCTTATCATTGAATGAAGCGGAAATCGAATTTGAAAACATCCCATCTTTTTATCACTTTATTTAAGAACAGCGTAGTACATTGCATCCACATAAAGAACAAGAATAAGAAATCGGAAATAATATAGCTTGAGAAACACGTTTTAGTTCTCAATAAAAAAGAACCAAATGCTATTTTAAATCAATAGTTTCATATTTTCAGAAGTAAAAAATGGAGTATGACCCTTTGGCGAGGGATTTGAATTTTAAAGAAAAGCAAGTGAACGTCATTTTTGAAGCATGCAATATAGGCTGTTTTTTTTATATTATTAATTATATTCTTAGAAGTGTATCTTGGTATTAGACTTATCTTTAACAAGAAACATTCCTATTTGCATATGTTTATTTTTCGCAATCCAGCATCTTTATATTATTTTTAAAAGAATGAAGTCTAGCTTAAACCCTGCGTGTAAGCTTGTAATTGCCAGAGAGAAATAACCAAGAGACAGAAGATATTTATAAGCAATGTCTTATGTTCAGAGATATTAGACCGATTGAAATGCAACAACTCATGAACGGGACAAAGAATCGAAGAGAGTTTCATATTTAGCTTGTGTCAGGGGTCCAAAGATTTAGAAATAAATCTAACAGATAGATGGCCACCACTATTTCAGGCCCTTTAAGCTGAAATCGAGAAAGAAAGCCGGGTATTCCAGTCTTTTGATATCTTTTGTATTTTTAAGGGCTTTCGGTTAGAGTGGGTATTTTTATCTATAAAGTATGCGCTCATTTTACCTTCGAAAAGACACACGTATCCGACATATCACGCAAAGGGGTATCCCGACATATAATGACCTATTATGGTTTCAAACTGGACATGGTTTGCTCTTTTGAACTTCGGTTGAGACTTCTCAAAACCTGAAATGTATCACTATTGTAGAAGTAATTTTCAACAATATTTTTTAAAGTTATAATTATTATCTTGTTGTCTCCACATAAGTGTTTGTGCAGAATATTTTGCCTCATCAATAAACTACACGTGAGTTTACTGATCAATTGATGCTCTATGTATTGATTCTGATCCTCTGTGTCAGATATATTGGATTTCTCTGTTAGCTGCCCTGAATGCAATTTACTTGACAAGATTAACAGCATATAGACCATACTCTCTCAACCATTTACACGTTATGTTTTAAAACTGTTGCATAGATAGCTACTTTTTTTCTTATGTATAGCGGAACACCAAGCCACCACTGAATGAAGCTGTATCGTCAGGATTTGTAGTGGTTGAATGGGATATCGATAGCTTTTTTTAAAAATTAAAGCCAGTCACCCTGTTATCACAAAACTAAGCTGTATGAACGTGGATAATGGCTGTCGATAAGTATTATGAAAGATCAACTGTACTCTGCCTATATCTTTTGACAGATTTTTTTTTCAAACACTGATAATCTGATTTTCGCGAACGAATGCCCTGAAATGTGCACCTGATCTATTTTCTCTTAGATTTTTTAATATTCTCCCTAATAATATGTCACTTGCAAAGTAGAAGGCTGGATTTCAGTTCTCCTTGTGCCATGTAGGTAGGTGAGTTGAGTCCCATCGAGCTTGTTTCGCATTTTATTACTCTTTCTGAAAGCACACGAACAAAAAAGACAGACAAATTAAGTGTTAACGGTTGACGGATTTAATCGGAAATAGGATACAAATCAAACAATCTAATTCTAAAACAAAATATCGTTTCATTTTTTTATTTATCAACTTACTTGCATTTTCGAATTATCGCATATGAAGTAGAGAGATTCCCCTTTGATAAATTTCACTGAGTTTACAAAGAAATCGACATTAATGATGAGAAAATTATGATGATTTATTTTTCAGTTGCTGTGTCCACAGAAAAACAAATTTCCAGAAACTGGTATAACTTTCTTTCCAGAATACCCCAAAGATTCATCTAAATTTGAAAACTGAATTTTTTATGTCTTTATTTTCAAGTGAAACAGCTGTATGTAATGGAAAAGCATACGTTTTATGAGTAAAAATATGTAATAGGTGAACTGCGAAGTTGGATTCTGGACTGTATCGTATGTCTATTAAAGAAAAATCTGGAAGATTCTCAGTGTTTCTAATGTGTATAATTAATCTTCAATTAAAAATAAATACTCCTGGGAATGTTTTCCAAAAGACTCGTTTTACTCTACTACAACTTAGAGTAGAATGTTCATCCGTCTGAAACTGACCAAGATAATATTTTTTAAAGATAAAAGACCAAGATAAAAGACCAAGATAAAAGCTTTTAATATTGTTTCTCTCAATAACAAAGTCGATGGAAATATTCATCAAGTTCTTTACAGCTTTCATTTATGAAGCCTCAGCTGCATGCGTGCAGTTGATTCATGCTATCAGCACCACCTTCTTAAAGGCCTCCGATTGAAAATAATTGTGTACATTTTCGTATCTTAATTGTTGTCACCATTCATCTAAATTATAACCTTTAAAATTTCCGTTTGATTTTAAGCCCTTCATAACGATCCATATTTTTCAATATTTGCTTGATTATAAAACAAGTTTCAACAAATATTGAACTACGAAAAATCTTTCCAAATATTTCACTTTCCCATGAAATCTACAAGAGTTTATTTAGCGATCATTGATTCTCCTATCACTTTATTCTGGCGATTCTATATTTTCATTTAGTCAAACAATTCAAAAGAATTATGAAATATCTTTTAATAACTAAAAACATCTTTATCAAGGAAAGCAAAATTTAAAAAGTAACATTTATTCCAATAATATTCAGTTTAGATTTTTTTTGTGTGTGTGTTTGTGTATTTTCTACAATAAATTCTTGATTTGTAAAGCTCCCAGCACTTAAAAAAAATTGAAGATTTAAAAGAAAAAAAACAAAATTCTTTGTCATTTTTATATTTTATCAAAGTGTTGTTGAATTTGTTTTATTTAAGACATAAGAAAACACTTAACGACAGGACTTTTCATGGAAGAGGCAGACAGGAAATTAAAATCGAATTCCGGTGCATTAGCAAATTCTTTCTATTTTTAAATTTCTTTCATCAAAATAGTCTTGAATTTATTTTATCATTCATGTCATTGTGGATTGTTCAATAGGGATGCAACCCTTTTTCAAATCATTTTCTTAAGATGCACTTGCTTTTTTATTCCGAGAATTTGATGACTAATGAACATAGGAAAAAAGCAATAAAAATACATAAAAAAACAGAAAATAAATCGATAAGTTAGAGAAACTCAGATTCAACCCGCGACTGGGTGATCCAAATCAATCTCTTCTTTCTTTCAAGTTGAAAGGGGAAATTCGACCAGGCAGAGCTCATCTTATCATTTTTACTTTCTCGTATGCGAAGTATGGAGAAAGTATTGCGATCATCAAAAAAAAAATTGAAATTTAGATCTCCCCGAAGGCGAAACACATATTTTTAAAAAATACTGATCTATCTGTGACAATGATAATTAAAAAATGCTTTGAACTAGGCAGGTGCAATTCAGTATCAGATCTTTAGACCAGATTTCTATTCTATTTGGAGCAACCTCTGTTTAGAGGAAGTGTGTCTGTCTGGCTGTCAGATTATAAGTGAACACGATAACTACAAAACGAAGAGAGCTAATTAAATAATATTCAATCGGGTGGGGAAAAAACGCATCTAAAACAAAAATCCGTCTTTATTAGAAAGTTTGGGCCGCCGGTGCCGCCGATTTCTGCACTCCTTTCTAAACGTCACCTTCTTTCCCTCAGTATTTTCCTTTCCTTTTCCTCCTATATTTTCTCATTGGTTATGGGTTTCGATTGTGTTGCAACAAAGCCTTATCTGATTTATTAAATACTCGTCTTCTTTTAATAGAGATTGCAGAGTATGTTGGGTAGCTCGTTTTCTAAAATGTTTTTAGTGAATACATTTTACTAAAGTATTTAATAATTATTAATTATTACAAAAAAAGGCGCGACTCAAAAGTTCGGTGAATAGATGAATATCTCAAAAGTAATATGAGTGAGAAATGCGGCCAGGCGCATGCGCAGGGAGAGATGCGATGTAGCGAGGAGCGCAAGAAATGGACTCAGATTATTCTGCTATATGCAGTCGAAGGAGTGGGCGAAAACTCACGCCAAATTGAAATGGAGCAACGGGTTAATATGAAGTTTTGTTACAAATTTTGGGGAAAATGTTACTGCTACGCATCCAGCGTATTCGCCCACAGTTGTACAGGACTGGCGATTGGCATAACAACACCTTCTCCATACTGCGATCCGTGTACGCAAATTCGTGCTCAAACGCCGTATAACTGTCCACGCACATCCACCGTACTCATCGGATCTGCCGCCTACGGATATTTTTTTTGTTTCTTCGCATCAAGGGGATCCTAAAAGGCACACGTTTTACAGACATACTAGACATTCGATGACATGAGACTTCTGTGCTTCAACCCATTCCAAAAGAGGCTTTCGATGACTCATTCTAACAATTTTATCAACGATATCAAAAGTGTATCGTGGCCAATGAATATAACTTTAAGGGAGAATAAAGATATGTTCTTCCCATGATTTGTTTTGTTTTTTGTTCCGCTACCATCGTACTTTTTAGAAGCAGGTCTTCAAAAATTATTATTTTCACTGCTATCATTGATAAAAAAAATCAATATAAAAATATTGAATGTTTTATGCCTGATTCAAACATTGTTCAAAAACTTTCAAACCGGTAACAAATTGTCACCGTGAAAGTTTGAAACCCGGATTTATTCTAATCAAGACCGAAATGTAAACCAGCTGATTTACTCGTACCTTTTACTCGTCTTTTCACAATCTTCATCAAAACTCTGCCTCGAGAAGAAGTTTGAATAAGCAGTTTCGTAAGGATAATAAAGGATTTCAACTATCCTGATAATATATTTGACGAACTGTCCTTTCTCTAATAATCTAACCGCCGCATTAAATTCCGGCATTTGTTAAATAAAACAAAAGAAAGAAAAAAGTGTGAGTGGTCCCCCGAAACTTCCATATTCTCTTTTAGTTTACTTGTGTATTAGCAGTATTTCAATTTCGAAAAATAGACTAGGAACTATTAGATTGTAATCTTTGGCGATTAATCGCTTGAACGCCATTAGCACAAGAGTTCCAAAACCGGGGAAAATCCATTTGCATGCATCCATTTCTATATCATTGAAATGTGCTTCCCACAGCCACAAAGTGTATTGTGGATGCAAATTCCGATTGATTCTGACCAAAACCAAATTCTGAATCAGAAGTGAAATTGTAGTCACAAATGTTAACAGCTCTGTTAACATTAGAGTGCTGCCATTCGAAAATAAGTAATAAGAGTGCCTTCTGTGCTGCGCACATGAGTGTGTTATATATGTAGATATTCTTTTCTGTAAGTCAGAAGATTGATTTTTTTATCGTCCTTGAAAAGAAGTCTCTGCCTGTCATTTCATAAGAGCTGCGAGAATAAAAAAAGGAGTGGAAGAAGTTTTCATCGAGGTGCCTCGCTTCACGAGCACTTCGCACAGCGAGCAAAGCAAAGTGAAAAAATGCGACTCGCTTAACGGGTGATGTCACATGCTGGATTCGTCTGTATCAGTCTGAATTGAAAGCTTGCTTGAAAAGAAACCCTCATATGTACATGGATGAAGCTTTGTCCGGATGGCGTTGTAGATCGTGGCTTGTGAAGGTGCCTGTAGAGCCTTAACCTGTGGACCTTTTGTCTCTGGCCAAGATTAAGGATTTAGAAGTGGATAGTAACGGCATCGATGAGCTGATGGAAAAGTACACCCAGAATTATCGAAGAGCTTAAGGAGCTACATTCCGCATCATGACAAGAAGCTGCGGAGATTTGGTCCGGAAAGGAAAATGTAACAATCGCAGCAGATTAATAACGTTCCGTTTTCAATAAGGAAAGTACTGACTTTCAGAGAAATTATTGCATTTTATGTTGAGAAATATTTGTTGATTTAAATAAGGATTTAAACGACTTAGAATCAAAAGAATGTATAAATTCTGGTCAGATTAGAATAAAGGAATGACTCACCTCGTCCAAGTCTCGATATTTATTTGGCAGCGATTCATGGGCATCCAAAATAAGAATAAAGTACAGATTTATATACAGCGAATAGATTTTTTTGCATAGACTTTCAAACTACACATTTTCGAGCGCGTGTGCAGGAAGCACCCGTTTCATCCAAGCCTCCCCTAAGAATGCCAGTCTCAAAAACAAAAACAAAAGTTCAAAGCTCAGGTTTTTTCATTGCGCCATCTGTTGGCGTACAAGTGAATCACCATTATTGCCCTGATAAGACAGTAACTATGCGCGCTACAAGTTTATTTAACGATGCTGCTATGCATTTTACTTTCATTTTGCTTCCATTTTAAATTTTTCTTGCTCGCTAACGAATCATTTTAGTTTGGCTTGCTTATTATATTAAGAATCGGTACTATTATTTTCCGGCCACATTAGACTCATCTCTGAAAACCGAGATTTACGGGGAATTTTAATGGATGCAGTCAATGTTCCATCTCCATCGTTAGACTAATGCCCTAATCATAGTGCCTTGACGCCGAGCGATGAAGGTGGCGATTTCGGCACCAAATGAGGAGTCTGGAAAATACATTGATTATGACTATATCCCTATTAGGAACCTAAATCTGAAGATATTTCTAGAGAATTTGATATCACCATAGACGTTCTCAGAAAACCTATATAAACCCAAAAGGCTGAAGCGATAATAAATCCTGTTTTCGGTGAGATGATGGCGTTGAAAGCTCAAGATAGTGAGGGTTATGATTGATTAGGCTATTATTTAATCGGCAATTTGGGTTTTTTTACCTCGTTGTTAATTATATTCCATTTTCCTTCTTTGCATACATCTTGACTCTACTTTTATTATCTGTACTTCACGTCCTCTGGATTGTTCAAGAAATAAATCATGATTCACCATTACACAGTTTATTGAACTTCTCGCACCGACACTCAACGAACGATTTCCTTAACATTATATATTTCAAGGAAATAGTGCAAACTTTTTACCCTTTTATTGTCTGCAGTCCTATTTTTTACAGTATTCCATCTGCATCATCTTAAGAGAAAATGAATGAAATGGTAATTTTTCATTGATAAAAACTTGGAAATAAATTAGTTTTCTTGATATAAATTGTTAATTGACTCTGTTGTTGAAGTTTTTTTTTCTTAAAAGTTTGCTCATCCATTCTAGCACCACTCATTCGTATGCATTCTTGTTCTCTCCATTAAAAAAACACTTCCTTCACTCATGAAAGAGTTACTTTCTGAGCCTTCGCTTCAATTGGAGCGGTCCGTTACTATTTTTTTTGTAATCGTTAAATTACTACTTTAATACAAACAAAAACGCATTACCAATACATAAGTATTAACTGAATGGAAAAAGTTTTAATTAACTGTGGTACTTATTAAAATTTTTAAATACTTGTTAAGAGTGTTCCAAAGTCTTAATATCGCTTAGTAAAGGAATACCTGTAAATTTCTTTATATTTTTTGGAAAATCGTCTGCGCTAAATTTTAAAAAAGTAATGTCGAATGAAACAATGCACAAAAATGAAATCGATATCGTTGAAATAGTAAAATTTGGAGTTTTAAGACGGTGTTAAAAATATTTTCTCCGATGTTCTTGCAGAAAAAAGGTAAAATTTTAGTTATTTCTCATAAGGAACAAACCACTATTTAAGGTTGCTGCTATCGTTGAAAATCGGTTTCGTTTGCTTGCCAGATGCTTTACTTTTCCTGCCCCTGTCTCATCTTTGGACCAATGTTTGCTTTTAGGCAACGTTAATAAAATATGTATTAAAATAAAAGAGAAACTTTTAAAAAATAGACGTAGAGTTGTTCAAAGATTTATTGTTCCCCAGCAAAGGAGGACTTACACATTTTGTTATTTCAAAATCATTACCGTTAGATTTTTTCTAAAGAATTTATAAATTATTACTACACAAAAAGGCATTTGTCATCTTAGAGAAGAAAATTTTTTAAATTATGGTAGTGTAAATTTTTTCAGAATGATCTCTTTAGTATAAAATAAGTCTTTCCAAAAAAAAAAAAAAAAAAAAAAACAAGATATGAATTAATTTTTATTGGCGTACATTTGTCACATTTTCGTGAAGAGCTACTCGTTTGCGTGTGAACAACTGCCTGCTTTTAGGCATTTTAAATCCCTACTTTGAAGTAAATGAACCTTGGTAAAAATATATGTATAGCCAAACAGAAATTTAAAAAAGGAGTGATATAGAAATTCAAAGTTATCATTAAATGTATTGTTTAAAATTTAAAAAGAAAACAATTGAAAAAAATACTGCTCAAAAATAAAATGGATAGTTATTGAAATGGTAAAATTAAGAAGACTTTAGAATATTTCTTGTAAGAGGATCTTCTCCGAAGTTACTATGGCAAAATGGCAAACAGTTCATTCTAATTATTTTTTCCTAATTAAACCGTTAACTTCTAATTAATTCTTTTGCTTTGAAAACTTGAAAGTATGCCCTCTCGTGTTTTAAAAATAGAGTGCACAACGTTTGGTTGAAATCAGTCCGGTGGTTTGGGAAGGGGCACACATTTAACATATTCTCCCGGAACAACAAGAAGACAGATTTGGATTCAATTTATTTTTTCATGGGAGAGGATGATTTATACGCTGTGTCTACTGGTGGAACGTGTCCGTTCACTCAGGGACAGAAGATAAAAGATGTGAAAAGTTTTTACTATCACAGCTTTTTACTAAGATTCTTATAGAGTTTTCTTTGACACGTGTCGATTCAGGAAAGGGGATCTTAGATCTTTTTGGAAGGAATAGAATGGCCGTTAGGGATTTTTACCATTCTTCTTGTATTGGGAGGATTACATTTTCATAAGCTTTTTACAGAATATGTTAGAAATAACTAAGAAATAATTAAATAAAATAAGTTGGATTTAGACCAGAAAAGGAAATAAAATTTAAAAAAAAAAGGTAATATAAGCTAATTTAAGATTAAAAAATAAGAGATTAATTTAAGTTGAAAGATATCATTACATTCATACATAACCACAATGAATATTATTTATATAAGATATATATTCTTTTTTTGTTAAATGTCACTCATCAAAGAAAACTTCTAAAACACAATTCATATAATTGTCTCTCCTTTACTAAAGAGGAAATTCTATTTTGATGCACATATATTTTCTTTTGATAATTGTCAATCAGGGGGGGGGGAACCTAAAATACTATTTAGATAATTAGAATTAAAATTTGCATTTATACAGTTATTTTTCTTAAATTGTAGTAGCAGTTGTATTCCCTTGAGAAATATATATTTTTTGCGGCACGGCTTGTTTCATAGCTGTTGAGCGAAGTGTAGAGCGAAATCTAAGCGAAGTGTAGGATATCATACCTAAATTTTTAACTTCTAAGATATAAGAGGGAAGATAACGTACTGATTTTTACATCACGCAATTTATAAAAAGAACAAGATCAAAATGTCTTTTAAAGTGAAGTGAAAAGTAAAATGTTAAGGTCTAAAGGAAAGCGATGTCTGTGGCCTAAATTTAACATCAGCAGAAGTTTAAAGTTAAAAATTTAACATTCGCAAGCGTGAAGGGTTTGGTAAAATGAAACAAAAAATAGTTTGAATTTCAATATAACTATAAAAATTATTGTTATAAATTGCGCTTAACATTTATTTTGAAACTTGTATCCGATCTAGAAAAGAAATATTGTTCAGAAACAAAATTAATATCACAAAAAAGGTAATGTTTTAAATTTTATAAGAGGGCAAAATGATTTATATTGAATATTATTATGCTCAGAAATCATTAAAAAATAACATAAGCATCTCAATTAATTATTTATTGAATGATTAAATATCTAATTAAAACAATGAAAATCTCTTCAAAGTGAGTTCCTGCAACCAAGCTTAACTACGAACCAATTTCGGTATTTCCATGTAGAGCTTTACACGAATTATTGCATCGCATAATTAAAGAAACGGATCTTCTCTTAAAAACGTTATCTTATTAAAAAAAGTGTTGAATTATTTGGAAAAATATAATTAAAAATAAAAAAAATGTAAATAATAAAAATAATCCTTCAATAATCCAAATAAAAATATTTCATTCTTAACAGAAAATAAATAAATATTGGACCATATAAAGTATAAATTAATTGCAATAATGCTTTCTAAATTTTTTGCATAGGGAAATAATTCCTAATCACTTTGACTTTTAGCTTGTTAGACTGAACTGTGAAATAAATTAAGAGGAAAGAAATTATTCAGCTTTTCCAAAAATACGGTGAGTAACTTTATTTTTAAAAAAGGCACTTGACTTTGCAGTACTATAATTTAATTATGCCCCTCATGTTGTTTTACAGAGAAAAACTTTTTAGAGAGCATCGACTCTAACTTCAAACTGAAATAAGTATATCATCTTTCAGTTAATGTAAAGCTGGAGCAGAAAATCAATTATATTCAATTAAGGTGAAGAAAGGGCACCATGTTTAGATTTTATCATCTTGATGGAAGTAAAAGACCTTAAGTACACTGAGAAATGCTTATTAATAAAGTAAATATATATATGATTCTTTAAAAGGACTCAATATGCACTATATACATTGCTAAAAACGATTAAATGTCCCCTTTGTTTTGGAAACTTTATTCCTATAAAAAACATGAAAACAAGGAATTGTTTATTAAAAATGAGTACAGATGGAAATACAGACCTGTATACAGGATGATTCCGAATAATTGGTACAAAATAATAGCATACAACGAATTTCGTAATTGATTTATTCAACCAAAACAAATCTATTCAAATTAAAATTATACGAGTTTTATCTGGCAAGATTAAAAAATTCCTTCAGTAATGAAATCGCTACTAGATGCCGCTAAAAGGAAACGCGTGCCAATCTCATTACTCAAATGGCGTCATCCGTGCAAGGGAAACCAATCTGCGTGCCAAAGCATCTTCGTTTATCGTCGTTCCAAGAGCAGTTGGAGTCGTTCAAGAGCACCCACGGCATTTGGTACAGAGTCACAGCATCAGCTTATGTAAGCAAATGTTAGCTTATGTAAGCAAATTAACTCGGAAACCTACCTAAACAAAGTGGTTGAAAAAAATTTATGCAACGTTTCCAAATAAAACGCCTTACAAAACCGAATGTGCCTGATACAACGGTTAACTGACGTATTGGACTCCTTAATAGGGGATTCTATCACTCATTATCGGTGGGGGAAGGGAGTGTGGCAGGAACTGAAGTACCCCTGATATATTCACCCGGATGGCACACATAAAACAACTGTAGAAACTGGGATTGTTGTAGTTTCATAGCAGATTTGACTTGCCAAAATAAATCAACTATAGCGTTCACAGAGGTGCCTTCCTCGGTCCCATTCAATGCGAATCATCCTAGATTATTCAGAACTTGACTAGTAATAGACACAGGGATGCGATTTTTGACTGCTTTATTTTACTGTTAGTTAAAGCCATGGACAACACTTTCCTTATAAAATTCTAAATCATAGATCTTCTCATTTGGTAGATTTTAGAACAAGTCACCAGGAGTGGCCATTTGACAACAAGTTAGGAAAACTTTCCTAAGGTAGTTTGCTATTTGAAAATTCTCTCATTTCATTCGAGAAGGCCTTTGTCAAATCAAATATTTCCCCCATCTTAAATATTATTAATGCGAAATGCAGATGGTAATGAAATGGTCCATCCATTCCTTTGAGGAGTATTTTTTTATTCTTCTTATTCCCACGGAATAACGCTGATATTAAAGTTATTTAGATTTCGATTTTGGCTTCCATGAAGCTTGAATGCAAACTCGAATTCAAGCTAACTTTAAAACTCAAAAAATTACCTCTGAATTTCATGAAGATGCCGAGACATAAATGGCGCACACCCTACTTTTTCACTACGAATATTTTAAAGGAAATAAGTCACATTATACACAGAATAAAGTATTCTATTTTAAATAGTCTTAGATTTTCGTATACGAAGTACAGAAAACATAATAATTTAAGAAATTTTATCTCGAGATGATGATTAATATTTCTACATTTCCAAAAAAAAAGCCAATTTTTGTAATCATTCTTCTTTGTAAACGCGATAACTCCGAAGATTCACGAGGATTGAAGAAATTCACGGCGTCTTCTGGGAAACAAATATGGATTTTTTTAAAATCAAATATCAGACGTTAACGGAATATTTGATAAAAAATTTCTGTCCATCTCTGTACACGTGAATGAGACACCTCAAAAACTCAAGAAGCGAATAAAATTTGGCATGTAGTTTTATTCGCCTGAAATGCAAATGTCGATCCCATTTTTTGTCAAATGTGTCAAAGATTCTGTCTCTAGATGCCTGGGTTGGGGATAACTTAAAAACGCAAGAAGTTTGATACGTGAAATCCACTATGTGATCTTGCTAATTTGAAAACAAGACTCCATTTTCAACCTATTCTATAGAATGGAGGATATTCAATTCTTTAGCAATTTAGCACAAAACACGCCAAATGTAGTAAAAAGTGTTATCATGTTCTATTTAGTTTGATCGTGAAGGAGTTCTATCATTAGAATCGAATTTTCGTAAGTAATATTGATTTTTATTCAGTTCCTTTTCAAATCATTATCAAATTTTTATTTGAAATGAAGACATTGATGCCAAATGCAGACATTCGAATGTTTGTTAGATAGAAATTGCTTCATGGGTCACTTTTATTGCTTCCAGCTGCGAAGTAAATCCCATTCTTTCTCGTATCTTTGAGATGAAACAGAGCAGGAATCTTAATCTTGTGGACCAAGTGAGTCACTTTCCTTTTGAGAGTATGAAAACTAAGGCAGCAGCATCTTTTTGTTTTTCGTACAGTTGCTGTTTTTTCTACAATTCTCACTATTTTTTGAAATCTTTTAGTCAGACTAAACAGAAAGAGTTTAATGAAGAAAAGGGAAAAATTATATTAAAAACATCCAATTTACTCCTGCAAAACAACAACAAAATGAAGGAAACCAAAATAGAACTCAACACCTTTTTCATATATCTTTTTTGTATTCATATCCCTTTTCTCCATTCCATTCATGTAAAAGTATTTTTTTAAAGAAAGTTGTATTTTCCTATATAAAATAATTGAAAGAGCAAGAAAATCTATTTTTTACACCTAGTTTATAACTTAAATGTTTTGGAGAAAGAAGTTTAAACATACAACTTTGAAAATTCTCAACTCTTTCTTTCGCTTTTCTGTGCATACTGAAAAAGCAATCCTCATTCAGAATAAAAATGAATTTTTAATATAAATTTCAAGACAGTTGTTCATATTATAAATTTAAAGATAACTTTATTTAAAAGAATGCCTTTTATGTAAGGATTTGCTACTTTTATTTATGAGGAAGAAAAGATTTTGGATCTTATTTTCTAGAGAATTCCGAAATTTGCATTTTGTTCCAATTCTGTATTCTGGTCACTTTTCAAAATTTTATCAATATGGATCTATCTAAGCTACAATCATTTTCACTATCAGCGGGAACACTTGCGAGATGAACACTGAATCTTTGCTATGGCCATAACGTGAAATGAATCAAACACGCCAACACACGCTGGAGACACCAGTCCTCCGGTAAATGTGTGGTACATTGTTTCATTGGTTTCTAGTTTTTTAATCTTTTGCTTCTAGCTCATCTATAAATTCTAATTTTTTTTTCTAAACAAAAGAAACAGGATGGGGTCATAAAAACCCAAACGTGCGCTAACGGGTTAACAACATTCGAATAGAAAGGTTATTCAATTTTAAGAATGGAAAATATTTGTACGTTTTTACAATATCAGCTTCTCATAATTACAGCTAATTTATGAAGATACTGAAAATGAACGCAAAGCAATACTTTTACTACCAAGATTTTCGGTTAAAAGCAATCTGGAGTGTCCCACTTAATGCATACCCATGCAGTAAGATGCATGCAGACTGATTCAAACAAGACAAGTCAAGCTTGAAAACACACCAAACCGGATGACCTTTGTGATATTCGAAATAGAAACTGCAGATGATAATTCTGATATTGTGATATAATTCTAATTTGTCTTTTCTGCATTTGTGCGTTTAAGTAAATAAGCATTGTCGAATACGATCAACTAAAATCCCCGAAAAGTATCCAAATGTATCGTTTAAAGAGATGGACTATAACTATCATCTCAGATTTCACAGTTTTAATGTTTCTGACAATAATTCCTTGAGTAACACAATTATTTTTTTCATAACATGCTTTAATAAAGTGTTAAAGCATGCTTTTTATTGAAGCATGTTTTCTACTGAAAAGCAGAAAATATTTGTTATTAAAATTATCAAAATCAAAAAGAAACTGGAAAAAAAATTGGGGGTTGGCAAAAAAAAAAAAAAAAAAAAAAAAAACGCTAGAGAAATTAGGCCTTTTTTAATAAAAAAAGAACCAAATTTTTTGAAACTTCCATTAAAAATAATAATGTATTAAGAATGGGAGCAATACTGCACTTTGCTTAAGGGTTTATATCAGAAACTGATACGTTTACAGTATTTAAAAAAAAATTATATATATATTTCAGTACATTTATAAAAATTTGCTTTTCAAAGTCGGGTTTTTTTTTTTTTTTTTTTTTTTTTTTTCTGTACAGACACGGGGAAACCGAAATAAAGTTACATACTCGAAACATACCTTATAACGCCAGAGCATGTTTCATTCAATTTCCCGGAATTAAAATATTAGTTTTTATTATTTCAGAAATAATAATGTTCTTTAAATATTTAATTCATTTAGTGATTTTATGTTTTTAAAACTATGGTTACAATAAAATTGCTTTTGTTAAATAAATTTCATTAAAGTAATAGTGGAGTGTCATAAAAAAAATTAGAGATAATCGTTTTTGTTTTATTTCTTGATGAAAAAAAAATCAATTTTATCTGCTTTTATATGAATGTGAGTATACGAAAGGAAATTATTTATGAACAAATAGGACATATCAAATATTATTGTGTCAAAATCAAATATCGTTAAATAGAAATATTGTACCATTTATTAATAGAGCAAAGAGAAAGTTGCTTAATTTATTACTTCAATTAGTTCTTTAGATTCTCTAAGGAATATTATGTTAAATATCATAGTAATCTTTCTAACACTTTTATGAATTATAATATACAGCAAACTTAAATCCACCAAGTAAAAATATTCAATAGGCCACAAAAAATATTAAAACAATTATTAGTTCTTTCTGAAAACATTCGAAGGAAGAAAATCATTCTAATCATGCCATATTTTAAAAGTTGACACAAATTAGGCTTAATTTTGGAATCAATTAGGTTGAGAGAAAAGCGCAATGAATCATTCAATTTTTATGTCTGCCCCTAAAGAATATTCTGAAAAGTATTCCTTACAAAAAATATATAAATCTTGTAACGAACTAATTACTTAATTATGCTACACTTAATAGCTTCATGTTTATCATTTTACAGCAAGAAATTTTTCAAAGCAAGATTTCCAAGATTTCATTTAAGAAAGATAATATTCAGCCTATAAACCTTAAATAAAGAATCAGTTATATTAATTAGAAAAAATTAAATATTTACCATCGTATTTATGGGAAGTAAAACTATATTTACGTTGAAAAATATTAATTGATGAAAATTCAAACCTCCCTTTTTCCTTAGAAATTGTTTTTGGAATTTAATTTTCTTTTAATTTAATAAAAGTCCCATAAACTAGGCCAATAAAATTTATGCCGAAATTGCAAATTTTTACCAAATTTTGGGCTAAATCCGATCTAGAAAGATCTATTTGTCCGTCCGCCCATGCTCACGTAAACATGAAGAAACGTGATGAAGTGAAATATGCAGTATGAAAAAAAAAAATTGTAACTTTTGGGTTAAATCTATCAAATGGCTAAAATTTCATTTTCATTTCATTTTTTTCATTCGTATATGAATGTGATAATTTAAAGAACGGTTATTAGCGACTGTTCATTTTCTATTAAATCCGTATTAGCATAGAATGTATGTCCGTTATATGAGAAGCAATAATAACAAGAAAAATGAATGGAATGTGGTGCGTTGTTTTGAAATTTAAAAATATATAGATTTTGATCTCAATCCGTAGGAAAGCCTTCCCTGAAGTAGATCCGATATCGCAAGGGTATTGTGCAAATACAGGACGAGGTCCAGAGTTGAAATTTGTTTCAAGACAAAAAACAAAAGCTGTATTGCGTCATTCCCAAGTAGCTGGAATGAACGACTATTCACACCGCTTTATATAACTCCTAACACATAATTACAATTTATAAACAGAGGTGATTATCGTTGTGCATTTCACATTGGAAAATGAAACGCACAACGTATCCCGCATTTAAGATTATTCTTCTGAATCTAGTAATTCTTTCGAATGATTATAAATTGCAGTGAACATGCTCATTATTTATGTCTATTGCTATGCATTCACTGGTCCAAACGAGTGTGGTGGCAAGACGCGGAAGTTGCTGGGGGTTTTTATTCTTTCTTTATTTTATCCATTCCCATTCGTTTCTTTAAGTTACTTCTTTGTTGTACATGTTTTTATTTCAACAACTCAAAAAAGTAAAGGCATTTTGTGTAATTATGTATAGTTTATTCATATTATATACTCGTTTCTGATATTCCTCGAATTATTATTCTATTCACCATATTCAATCAATGAATTCCATATTATCAATTTTTAAAATGCACAAATATTCTGTTCCTCGTATTTAATTTTCCACCACAACTTCCAAAATTAATTTCCTCAGATTGTGAAAAGTCAATCGTGAATCCCACTGAAACGAGACAACCGCCGATATACTTCGCAGTAATGCGACTGCTCAAGTGTATATACACGACCAGGTCTTCATTTCGGAGAAGACGTTTTCACTTTTTTTTTTTCTTTTGAGGATATTAGTGGTCAGATGGAAATGTTTTGACAGTTTACAGATTCATGATATAAATCTACAGATATATCGGGAGCTGGTGCATGTTGAATTTAATTTAAACAACTTATTTAGTCCAAATGGTTTAAAAATAGGGTGCTAAACTCAGACGTCGAATGTCATCTAATTATTCGTTGCGCTTTAGATTTACCGTGTTCATTTGAACACCCAGACAAGTGGTCTTTTCGATGGAGCCGACGCTTTAAAAAAATTTTGGCATGCAGTGCGAATTTCCTTTCTTTCGTATTATGATGTGCAAGTATACTTGAACAGACCTGACTCCAAGCACCATTTTTATGACTTGAGGAAGTACTTGTACTCTCTGATCTAATCATGTGTCTGGAACAATATGACCCAGTATGACTCTTGCGCCGAATAACCCAACCAACGAGAAAGTATAAAATGAGTAGATTCATTAAAATTTTGAAGACATTTTTTTTTAGTCATTACAGTTTTTTGTTGTTGTTGTTGTTGTTAATTTTACATACGAGAAAGTAAAAGATATCAACTAATTTCTAGTTGAATTTTTTCGCCAGAATATGTAAGTAATCGAATCGCCATAGACAAAATAGAGCCGAGTTTATTTTGTCACTGGAGAGGTTTCTTTTACACATATTTTATTATTTGTACGTGACTACACATAATTCGAATCGATTGAATGCAAATCATTTGTGCGCCATTTTGTTTGTAATATTCCCAGGTAATATTTTTTTAATTAAATGAGCTCAAATCATGCAACTCGTCGTGGTCTTTGCTCTTGGGCTTGTATATATGTCACAAATTAGCTATTCAATGAATTCTCTTCTGTTTTAACAGAAAGATTGAGATCTATTTCTGCTTTAAAATAAAATACTGATAAAAGCGAAGTTGCTTCATTAAGCATTTCATTGTGCACTTATTGCGTAGATTAATTTTATATTTTAGTAAGATTCTGGATTTCTATTACTTTCAATACAGAGAAGTAACACTTCAGTCATTTAATTTTTTTGCTAAAATGTTGAACTCCAAGACATATTGCACAAAACATTTTTGCATTTTCGGTAAAATTCATAAATTAATATCTCTGTGTATATAATAAACTTGAAAAAACGTTTTATCCATTTATGGCTAGTTAGCAATATTGATATTAAATACATAAATATTAAATTTTGGACTTATTCTTTGAAATAAAATATCAACAATTTAAAAGGATACCCCATTTAACATAGAAAATCATTCATTGTTTCAATTATATATTCTGAATATTTTATATAAAAATGATAGCATACGAAAAATTTAATTTTACTGATATTTTTTTATTTAATTTGAATTTTTTAAAAACTTTCATGTTCATATAAATAGAAGTTTTTCAATTCATTTTATGCTCACTTTATAATGAGTTAGAATAAAATTTTACACATTTGTGTATTCTTGATCATAATGCATTAATGAAATGTTTTTTTAAATGTACGTTTTCACTACTGGATTGATTTAATTAAATTTCAATTTAACATTAGAGCCACCATTTGGTATTTGAAAAATACGATTTCACGATGATCTAATATTTGCAATAACCAATTATATATTTAGAATTAGAAAGGAAAATATTTTTTTTTAAACTTTTTAATTTTAAAAGCGAGTCTTATTTCGTTTAATGTTATAAATCACAGTTGTAATTAATGACCGAGAATCCTTTTCCTGCAAACAATCTTTAGAGAAATTTTATGCTTTTATTCTGAAGACACTTGCAGAGACGATAACTACGGCTGTAAAGTCTCCAATAGCCTTTGAAACTTATACAAAAATTGGGAAATTGCCCCCCTCCATTTGCGGAGAAACTTCTATTTATTTATTGATCTATTGTTCATAAAACCGAACATTAACTGTCATTTATATATTAATTTATTTTCAAGTCCTATCATTTTAATCTAATATGGATTTTGCTTTCTTTTTTTTAATAAATTTATGTTTTTTTTTTCCTCGTATGGCCGCTAAGTTAGATTGACTGTTTCTAGACACGTCTGCGCTGGTCATTAGGATTAGGAGACCAGACTTTCCACTCACCCGTCCCCATTCACTGC
>JAPMOR010028655.1:1870-31142 GCA_026543865.1 Argiope aurantia
TGTCTAATTAAAAGTCTAAATAACCTGCATTATTTAAGTCATTTTTCCAGTCCAAATTTGTATCATGGATATTACAAAGAAATATTTTGACAATTACTTTTATGTGTTGCAGTCATAAGGTGCATCAGCTGCATAATCCAGTTATTTCAGCATTACTGAATATTGTAATTATTGTAAAATATATTTAATTTCAAACTTTTAATCATGCAGATAAACACCAAAAACCGATATCTCGGAAATTGAAATATGGTATGAAATTCCATAATTATACAATCATTTTCTAAATACTGAAGAAGCAAATTTATAATTTGATGTTACTTATCGCAATTATTGTTTTAAACGCTCATTTTAAAATATTAAAATACAGTGGCAATGTGCTGAAAGGATTTTTTTTTCAAGAATTAAATCGATTGTACGTAATTTCGAGAAATAATTTCACAGTAAGAGGGGATTAAAAATTTTGAGAAACATATTACAATGAAAAAAAAATAATAGCTTTCAATTTATAAAAATTAGATACTTATCAAATTAAACATAACAATAATTTATTCTTAACGTAAATTTTATGCGGTGTTTTATGAAACAATCGAAAAACCTCAACAAAAAAAAACAAAAAAAAATCACACTTTTTGCATTTTTAATCTATGTTATTGTAGCTCTCTTCTTAACCACTAAAAGAAAAATTCTCTTAAAAATCGAAAGGCAGCGATAGCGATAAGCAATAACTGTCACTCACCATGTGGTAAGCTAATGACTTATAGATCCAGCAGCGCTGAACTGACCACAAAAGGGGGAAAGCAATCCCTTTGTCAAAATCCTGACACTTTTAAGAATAAACCTGTTATTCAGACGTGCCGCTATCGGTGAGTATAGCGATCCGAACGCCGCCGACAGGAGGGTTAAAGATTCACAGTGAAAATCTTTAAGATCAACCCATTGAACTTGACAGTCTTGGGGACTTTGTTTAAAAACAGTTTTATCAACTGTGGTGGAAACGATAGATTCTGGAGCAGGTGGAGTTTCATCAATTGTTTCATGAGGGTTATATTCTATTGTATTATCTGATTCTATATCACTGTCGGTTTTACGATTGGACATATTTGTGGTCATGTTTTTATTATCTTTAGGCTTGGAGTTTTTCTTAAATTTTTTCCTGTTAATAACGGTTTTGAAACTTGCTAAGTTTTGTGAAGTGGCAGCAACTTTACACTGTGGGATATCTTTAGAAGTGTCTTCCGTAGGAATACTGGGTGAAAAGTCTTTTATAAATGATTCAGATTTGGGACAAATTTCTGAGGGTGCATAAGATGGTTGGAACGGATTATTATCAATATGCATGATTATAGGCATTATCTGAGTGCCTCTTGTTTCCAGCGTTTTCTTGGCAGCGTTACAATAGCTGGATCCATCAACAGGTCTACGAGCTTTCACCATTCGCTTTGCTCCCGGATATGAAATGCCTTTCTTCACCTTTTCAGCAATCACTTCCTTTTCCAATATCCACGATGGACAGGAGCGAGAAAAGGATGTGTGCGAACCTTTGCAATTGAAGCACTTTTCCGGTGCGGTACAATCAGAGTTTTCATGGCCTGTTTCTGCACAGCGGGCGCAAGTTAGGGATCCGCGGCAAGAAGCTTTGGAGTGACCAAAACGCTGGCACTTGAAACATCGCAAGGGATTGGGAATATAAGGTCGGACTGCCAATTTCATGTAACCAGCTTTAATGTATTCAGGTATTTTAGACGAATGAAATGTTAGTATCAAATGCTTGGTTTCAAGGAGTTGTCCATCTTTTCGTATTGTTATACGACGGACATGAGTAACCCCTTGACTTTCCAAATCCTTGGTTATTTCAGCAACTGGAGTATGAAAAAGTTCTCCGCAAGATATTATTCCTTTGGAAAAGTTTAAAGTCGAATGTGCACTGACGGTCACTGGAAAGGATGCAATGTTTGTCATTTTCATAATCTGCTGAGCTTGTTTTTGAGAGAGAACCTCGATGAGCAAATCCCCCGAACGTAATTTCCGAATAGTTGATACTGTTCCAAGATGTGCCGATATACATTTTTCAACTAAAAAAGGTGAAACGGAATGAAACATATCGTTGGTAGAAGATACTCTTTTCAAAATAAAAAACTTATCGAAATGTTTTGAACATGAATCGTTTTGCATTTGATCCCCACTGAAGGGAGCTTTGTTTTTTTTACCCATGCACAAAAGGTCATGAGATTCGGGTCCCGACGGCACCGTCCACCACCGAGCCCTACAAGGGATGGCAGTTACCGGCTCTGAGAACTCCAGCCTCGGCACTTACCATGGTGCTAACCAAGACCTATACGCTCAGAGCCACCTCCAGGAACGTTGACCACCCTTAACGCCAAGCCCCAGAGAATGGCCCTTTCGCTTGATCCCTAGCAAACTAACCAAATTCTTAGGTTACCAGCCGAATTGATGCACTGGGGACCACAGTGTACCACCCATCTAATGGGTTGCCACGCACGGCTAACACGTGGGGTTTTTGGCTGTCCACGAGAAGCAAGAAGCAAACAGAGCGGCGACAGCTTCTCATGGAGAGCACCCTCGCTTGCCGTCGAGGGATGGAAGAACCAAGCAAAAAGCAGAAGGCATAGAGGAGAGTAAGCATGAAGGGAGTATAGATCTCTGGGTACCTCGGGATTGGGACACCCGTACTCACCTAAAGTAGGTGATCCACTGATGGGATTTAATGTTGTAAGGTATCATATTCTGAGAACTATTCTGGACACACCAAATTTTAAATAAATGAATGTTTCTATTTTCCACGATCAACTAAGACTTATTTATGAAGTTTTGAATGTTAAAAATTTAGAAAAACTCACCATTTTCATAATCTTAGGCCAATTAATCTTGAGAAACCTGCGCGCTGATTGGAGTATTTTCTTTGAAACGATCGATGGAAAATCTAAAATTATCCTTTTTTTATTGAATAGTGATATTCAAATTTTCATAAATCAGTCAGTTTAAGTGATTGATTTAGTTGATTGGAAATTAACTCTTTTTATTTAAAATATTAGTGTTTCAAGAACATTTTGTTATTCGTGATTTCCACAGCAAAAGCTTTATGTAAAATCAAAAATTCGTTATTTATTAGAGCATTTATTGAATCAAGTTACATAAAATATAATAATTTTCCATTTAGACCATTTTAGCAGATCTGCGTCTTACTAAAGGTTTACAAATTAGCTGTGTGGCCCTGATTTGAATGGATATCCTGTTCATATTAAACAAAACACCTTAAAATAAAACTGATTTATTGGATTAATAACATAGAGAGTGTAAAAGGTCATAAAATAATTTTTCTTGAATTTATTTTTTAGAAAAAATAATATTTCATATTTGTTTCCTTTCCTACAGACACGTGCCGAAAATTATATTTTTGCAGATTTCATTTCCAAAAAGATTTAATTTATTTTTAGTTGGAGATTTAATCAATGTGATGGCAACACTTTGAAAAAAGCTAATTTTTTCCCATGAATGTGATACGTGCTCGTGCAGCTTAAATTTCATTTTTATTTTGTACGAAAAAATATAGTTAAAATATTTGTTTAAAAATTCTTTAAAAATAGAAATTTTACTTTAAGGTTAAAACATTGGTATCATTTAAAAAATAAATTTTTGATCTTTAACTTCATTTAAAAATCCTTTTTGTGCGGAAATATTTTCGGAAGTTACAGCAGAAACACGCCAAAATTTCACTAAATTTTTAAATAAATAAAATTCGAAAAAATAACCCCCAGGTGCACATTCCCGGCCTCCAAGGTATACATGTGCCAAATTTGGTAGCTGTAGGTTGAATGGTCTGCCCTGTAGAGCGCCAACACACACACACACACACACATTGAGCTTTATTTATAAGTATAGATAGATAGATAGATTATTATTTTAAATTCATCAAGAATGGTGAGAAAGTGTCAGATGTAAACTTTGATAATCAAACATTCAAAAGAGAAAATTATTTTCGTTAAAATGTGTGATTTAAATTCAGTGGGGAAAGGTGAATTGTGATTCGTTTATTTTTCTTTCGGATAGTTTTTATTATTTAAAAAAATTTCTGTCCGCTTTTGTATTATATATTTATATTTACTATTAAAGATTACTCAAAAAATTTCTTCACGCATTTTTTTTTTTCAAATTTTGATGAAGAAAGTCTCGGATGCAAAAAAATCTTAAACAAAAACAGAAGGCATCTACTGTTCTAGTAAAAATAACTCAGCACAAATTATGATATAAATGTATTTATTTATTTTTTTAATTGACATGATTTTTTTTCTTTATTTTAACTGTTATATCTTCTTAAAATAATGTTCGCATTTATGTGACTACTTTCTACTAATATGTAATATAAAATATGGTCACTTATTACTAATATGTAATATAAAATAGGGTCACTTATTACTAATATGTAATATGTAATATAAAATAGGGTCACTTATTACTAATATGTAATATAAAATATTAAATATGTAATATAAAATATGGTCACTTATTACTAATATGTAATATAAAATAGGGTCACTTATTACTAATATGTAATATAAAATATAAAATATGTAATATAAAATAGGGTCACTTATTACTAATATGTAATATAAAATAGGTTCACTTATTAAAAAGATTTATCTTTTCGTGGCCTTACTTTTTGAATGGTCAAAATGGGATAGCATAAAACGTTTCAGGAATGGACCTGCAACAAAGCAATGACGTACGAAAAAAGCATTAAAAGTGGCAGGAAGTTTTATTGGAATCTATGCTGGTTTATGGTAGATAATGTGGAAAACAATCAAAGAATATTACTTAATATTATTTTTGAAAAGATAGGGTTCGGGATCCGACTGGAACAGGATGGATCCCTGGAAAACTTGAAGATGAAATGAGAAGCTACTTTATTCCATGGCCGCTATGATGATAATAAATTGGAACACACATTGGGTAACAAAGCCATTCAATATCACATTAGTTATGACAGAATAAAATAAAGCTAGTGGTTTCAACATATTTCAGTGAGCCCACAAGAACTAAAATACGAGCTGATTTCGCAATCAAATAACGAAAGCACTGTTTAATGAAACAACTGATGAAATAAGAAACAGTTGCCCAGTAACTTTATATACGTCTTCTTTTTTTTATATAAATCCTGCTTCGTTCTTTTCCCCTTGATTTAATAATATCTTTTCAACAACGTTCATATACTTGTTCTGTAACATATGTTCATGACTATTTATTATTCTAGCAGTTTATTTTATCTTTTCAAAGCGTCTAGCAGTTTTTCAGGCTACGGCAGTATTGTATACTGGCCTCTTTCTTATCTTATACTTTTTTTTTTAACGTGCCCTGTTTAAACGTCTCCTTTTATCATCCGAAAAATGTATAGCTGGAAATCAAGATTCTATTCATTTATTTTTTATGGTTCGAGTTTCCATGATTTTTTTATTCGAATTTGCTGCCTTTTTATTGGGGACACGAACTCTTATTTTATAAGAAACTGGCAACAAATGTCTCTGGGGGCGTTTAATAAAATTGATTATGAATTCTATGGTAGATAACAGACCATATGAAAATCGGCCTTTATTCTCCACTGAATTCGCAGGTTAATCCAATGTTACTATTCCTATGATTAATTAATTCCGCCTTTATTTAAAAAAAATCCGATTATTTATTTATTTCTCATGTTTTCATATTCGAAATTTAATGCCCCAGGATGCAATAAAAAGATCTCATGTTTAAGAATTAGAAATTTTAATAACCATTCTTCCCTTTGTGAACACCCACCTAAAAATGTTCCAGTAACAAAATCTTTATCATTGACTATAAACATTAGTTTCAGTGCTTTCTCGCTCAATGAGGTGTAAAGTTAATATTCGATCCATTTAACACAATTCCGAGAGATTTAAGAAATGAAAAGGCATCGAAGTATTCCGAAAATACATATTTCGCATTTATAGAGCTCTTCATGGAACATCGAATCATTATTCCATCTTCTTCGGTGGCTGACTTCTAGTCGAGATTTTTTCCTAAACAAATATTTTTTGAAATAAATTCTCGTTGTGGCTTTCATCTGTTTTGCGGATGAATTGAATTGTTTCGCTCTACTTTTGCTTTCTTTGAGATATAATACTAAGTTATACAAGCCAACATACGAGAAATAGGATATACAAGTATACAAAATAGGGTATGCTTATTGTTTTATTCGAAAAAGAAGCATTCATTTTGAGGAGAAATCATTTCAGATTTTTAAGAGTTAAGAGTTTGTTTACCGAAACAGCTTTTTCCAGCCTGCTATTTACACCTCAAATCAGCAGGAATATATCGAGTTGAACGTGGAAAAGTTTTCCTTTTTGAAATAAATGACTTCTCAGTCTTACGTCATCGTCATCACGTGACTTTGACTGAGAGTATTTGCTAGCAATATCAGCCTCTTGAAATAGTTCTTCAAAAGGCATCATTCAAATAAAATGAGTATAAAAGTAAATTTTTTTTAAAACTTTTAAAATGAGGCAAAATATTTTTTTAGCAATGATGCTTTGATGTTACGGCAACGTTTTTTTTTTTTTTTTTTAAATTATACTACTAAAATTTTGAAATATCCTTTCCTAGTAGGTCTGTAATACCCAACCGCTCTAAATGTCATGTTCCTAACTTCGATGATTTATGCTGCGCATTGCTCTCTCAATCAGATGAAACGTTTATATGTAAAGGAAACTTTCATTAGGGAATTATATAAGAATTTTAAAAAGAAAAAAAAAAGGCAAAGAAAAAATCATTATAAAATTGGAGCACCTAAACCCAGAAGTAAAAAAGTTTTTCAAAACTTTTTATTATTTCGTTAAAAATTTTAACTACCAGAAATAGCAGCCCCCCCCAGGTAAAAACTACAATTCGGCGGTATTGGTAACGGTTTTCAAACGAACAGGATCATTGAAACAGTCCGGCACGAAAGATCATTGAAAACTCATGGCTTCAAAGGACACGATGGAGCAACGCAATGACACGCCGCAATGGATTGCATTTCGATGCAGCACATTAAAATCCATCTAATGAAGAGGTGGCTCCGAAACAACATACGAAAGAGAATGAGGATCGAATGTGTGACGAGGCTTCGCTGCAAGTGTTTCCACAGCAGCTTCTACCATAATCTCTACAGCAGCACCCAATGCATCCTGCTGTGTTTCTGTTCTTTCATAGAACCAACTTAAGTATTCTTCTTTAACAGCAAATGAAAGGTTAAAAAAAACACTGACTAGGTATAGCTTAAATAAATCCTTCAACATCTCAAATATTAAAAAAAAAATGTTAGTATTTGAGAAATTTTTAGAATTTTTTTTTTCGAACGTTTTTCGAGCCGCAGCAAGTTTGACATAGTACATATTTCGCATGACCCCTTCCGGATAACTATTTCAGTATTTCAATAAACGGCAATGCATAGTGTTGAAGAAAGAGGGAGCGGGAAAAGAGTTTCATGAGAGTTATCTTAATATGTGTTGGCACCCCTGGACTTATTTCACACTGGATTGATTTCTTATCCAAATTCTCCCTTTTTCTTGGTTTTCTGTTATAATACATCGGATAAACAAGTTTCAACGACTCTACTTTCAAATCATCGTATTCAACGTGTGGGGAAACAAAACGAATGAAAAGCCGTCGTTGTACTTCTCCAGAAAATGAAGCACTTTTTTAAGGACTTTTTTTTTTTCTTCAAAATTCAGCATTTTTAAGGTGCTTAAAAATGATTTTCAAATTGAATCATTTTTCATGACGCTATGACCCTGATTTTGCAATATTTAGTTAAGTAAAGAATATTTTTTATAAAATTCTGCATTTTTTATGCAATAAATATAAGTTTTTTTTTAATTTGTCGATCTTTTGATTTGATTAAGGAGGGATGTGCGTTAAAGAAGGTAAATTCTATTAAGGGATCGGGATAGCCTGGTTGGCAGGGCGTTGGATTCTCGTCCCTTGGGTTGCGAGCCCGAACCCCACCGGTCTAAGGCCCTCCGCGTGTGTGGCGGCTGGCATACGTATAAATCTGTGGTGGTCACAAAGTCCTCCATGTCGAGAGTAATATGACTAGGGGTACTGGATCAGGGGTGATCGTTCTCTGATTCAGGTCTAAATTACGATCTGTGGATGTCCGCTCCGTAAAAAAGGTCGTGACGCGTGAATAGCTAAGACGTACTCTTGTACCAAGATAGCGCTACTGAAAAACAAGAGAAGCACCCTTGGCTTAAAATTACTGACTTCGTCAGTGGGCTTATCTATGACAAGTGCCATTAGAAACAACAATTGTATTAAAAAAAAGACACATTTTAGCTTTTACCTGAGTACTTGTTGTAAACGCATAGTAGCGATTAATCACCAAATATATCATATTAGTTTATCAACTGGTTTCAATATTGGCATGTAATTAATATACAAATACAAATATCAATATAAACTGATGACTTTTCTGATGAACTTTCGTTTATTCCAATAAAATATTCAAAACGCAGATCTTAATTTCAGCTTTCAATAAGAAAATCAGTCTATTTTTTCCACCAGTATGATTGTAAACTAAAACAATAAATTTGCAGTTACTTTTTATCATAAAATGTTATTTTCTGCATTTAATTGAAAGAAAAGTAATTGCAAACGATAAAATGAATTTCTTCAAATATGTTGAAAATACAAAGATAAACTTTTAGTTCTTGCCAACTGATACAAATCTTTGGATTTGTTTAAAAGCTTCAAAGGTTTTCAATAATATTAACTTCGTAACAAACCTATATTTATGTATTATTTTTTTAATGTTTGTTACCTAAATATCATGTATTTTGCAATAAATACTGAATTATACAATAGCAATAAATTCATCATTTATAGTTTGTTTCAAAATTTAATATTTTATTATTTTTTTTAAAGATACTGAAAGATATTCGACAACAATAACTTAGATGAAAAGGATTGCCTTGGATTTTTTTCTTTGAATTATTGTTTGTGATACGTTTAATATTCGTACAGAAATATGATTGGTAAAATTTGTTGGAAAATATGTTTAAAATATATTTTAATTAAAGATATAAAAATATTTATACAATAAAAATATCAATATGAAAGAGAAAAAAAATTTCAGAATTTTAACATACTACAAAAATTATTTTTGTATTGTAATGTTTTCAGATGTTATTGCAGAAAAACCTTAAACTTAATTTTAATTTTTTTATTAATTAAAATTTTAAAAAAAGTAAAGAAAAAAAAAGCTTTGTGTTCCATTCTCCAAACTATAGATGAGGCAAGCTCGGAAGCTCTAGGTCAAACGGTGTAGCCTGTAAAATGCCAACACACACATAAATGTACATTCAACTTTGTAATAAAGATTACGAAGAGGAACGGTATTAGGATCTCATTGTGTGGATCTGCTTTAACACTTTCCCGGGTTAAGAAAAGTATTTTATTGCTTTCCCCCTTTTCTGATCACGATTTTTGTAAAATGACTCAGAAGATAGCTGGTTTGTTATAGGTTTTGAAATAATTTATTTATGCATAAATTGGCGACAGCCATTCTGTAGAATATCCTAGAAAGAATGTCAAAGAACGCGGATCGATCGCAGAAAGTGCATCAATTAATAGACGGTCATTAATAAACAAAACGCAAAAAAAATTACCACATTTAAAGTGATACGCCTTTTCTTATTTCTTGAAAATTCTTATTTCCTAGTCCCGAGGCATTTCTAGCATAAATGTTCTGTCCGAGGTGTTTTTCGTCGATCATTTCTGCATCCGTTGATTGTCGAAATGATCATTTGCAAGAGTTCATCAGGCCAAATGCTGCATTTCCGTTACGCTAGAGACATTGATAAATGCTCGATTTCTGAAATACGACAAAGAATCAAAGAGACAAAAAAAATGTAAAATTCAGTTTCATTCACATATTTTAGATATATGTACAGAAAATATTTCGTGATTTTTTCGGTTATCTTCGACTTTGATAAATGACAATAAACTGCGAAGAATTACATTGGACAGAGAAAAGCTATTAGTACAGCAGTGCGTACATTTTATTGCCACATCAAGAAGAAAAATCACAACGCTGGTTCGTCTCGTCTGCTAAAATATATGTCAAGACGCATTTTATTGCCATAAATCCAACTGAACGCAGGCAAAGAATTAAAAACTTTTCTTCACTCTAAGTAATTTTTACATCTCTGGATGAAGAATGGAGTCTCTTTCACCACAGCAGCGGCTCCGCTCCGCTAGCGTCGAGCGTTTTCGCTTTGCCACAGCACATCGCCCGCTCTCGGAGTGGTTTCTGTGGCGTCCGCAGCAACGGCTGGGGAGTTCAGGAAGGCATCGCTGGCGTGTCATCTCGCCAGGGTCTTCTCTATCTGCTGGTGCTGGCTCCGGATGGCCATGCGGTTGACATGCACCGGGATAGGAACGACGATTTTAGGCCCGCTGCCACTCGTGCTCGAGCCGACTCGGCCAGACGCGAGCCCGGCTTTCACGCGCTTCCACTTGGCTCGCCTATTCTGGAACCATATTTTCACTTGAACCTGGCGGAGAGAAAGGCGTTAGAAAATATGCAGATTAGGAAGTTAAAGGTTATGTTAAGTGAGGAATAATACTGTTTATCTCAAGTCTATGAAATAAAACAAAAATTTGAAACCGAAAAGAATTTGAACAAAAGAATGTTACGCCTTTTATTCACTTATTCTGAATAACCGTTGTATTCTGAATTCTAACGTTCTTTGAACTTAGAATCCCCCTCTCCTCCACCCTCTTACAAGTACATTCACTAAATTATCCTGTCCTTCGGAATGTAAATCCTTAATGCCGTTACTGAAGCATCATATTCTTTCTGTTTGGATTTATAATTACTATAGATTCCAAAAAATAAAGGGGTACGCCATTTTTTGATGCTTAAAAATATCTATCAACAGAAATATCAAATCCATCAATAAAAACATCTTGTCTCTACGTGTCACCAAGAGAACATTTATTTTCATTTAAATTTTTAACGTTCTCTTTTTGTTCCCTCCTGATAAGAGCCGCAATCTGCCAAAACTAATGCTAAAACAGTGATAATGAAATAAAAAATATGCCCTGCGTCATTTCTTCCTGATCAGAACTTCTATTTTCAAAAATCAAGAAATTCATTTTTAAAAAATTATTTTGAAATATATAGGAATGGGTAAAAACTAATTCACTGGTCTTATACTGCATATTTATACTATGATAATGATATAACGATGATATCTTTGACATCAAGGCCAAATCACGAGATATGCATACCCCCCCCCCCCTAATTTGTTTCTCACTACACGCGATGTTTATTTCCCTTAGTTTTTACTTCTGCACTCCTTTCTTTCTTCTTCTTCATTTGCGCTGTAAAAAGTTCTGTGGGAAACAAGACTACACAATTCCATATGGCAACCTTCGATTTTCGACTAAGAAACGGAGCAACTGCAGATGCGTGCTCGACGATCTAAGTCGTGTTTTCCCAAATTTGATTATTTATTTCTTTTTAAATGTTTATATATTTCGTGCAAAAATCCAGTTGGGACATCCCTGCTGGCGCTTTGATGCTTCAACGAAAAGAGTGCTCACCTCGCTCAGCTTGAGGGCGTGCGCTATCTGCGACCTCTCGGTGAGCGAGAGGTACTTCTTGGCATGGAACTCCTTCTCCAGTTCGAGCAGTTGCTCGCTTGTGAAGGCCGTCCGCCGGCGACGCCCTCCCTTCCCGTCCCTCGAGCGTTCCGAAGACCCCTTTTCCTCGTCCTCCAGGGACAGGGAGTGCTCGTCACCGCTCATCTCGTCCTCCAGGGTCGTCACGTCCGGGCTGGACGAGGAGTCCCGGGTCGTGCTCATGCCCGTCGGACCTGAAAAAGATGATTCTCCCTCAGTTATGCTATTCTAAAGTTTTATTTAAAAAAATTAGTAAGAGGACAAAGAATAAACAAGAAATAAAATCTGGAAACTCTCTCCACCCCAAAGTTTATTTTCTCATAAGTAAATTCTTAGCTTTGCTTTTAAAAATGGGAACTTTCCGAAGCACATTCCATTGCAATGAAAGCATTTTCGGCTGCACAATACGCTCAAATTTCTTTTAAATCCCATCCAACAATAATGAAACTGTAGACGAAGTTGAGCAGAAATCGCCTTCATGAGGGGACATTATTGCCATTTATTTATGCATTTACTATTGTTTCTTCATCAATAATAAAAATTATTAGAGCCAAAATCTTACTCTTCGTTGCAGCTCATAAAACAAGAAAACCTTTTCCTAATGTGTTTTATAAAATAATCCACCGAATACTATAGAAAATAAACTTGTTGACAATTTTGACTTAATATGGATATTTCGCCATAAAATATTTCAAAAACTCAAAACTTTCTCCATTCGAGACTTCTCTTACCTATTGCTGTTTTCATTATAGGAGTTTTTATGCACATTACAAAAAAAAAGTCATTTTAATGAAACTGAATAAAATTATTTTTCTCATAATATAACTTATCCTAGTAATATTTGAATGAGAAGATAATTGTATACCCTAAAAAACTATAAATTCAAAGTTCCGTTTCAAAATTGCCTTTCACACTTCGAGATTATAATACATCCATCCATCTATTAATTAACCAGATACTCAAAAATTAAGTCGATATCAACTTTACACGAGACTAGCTATAAGATTGAAATGCGGTATTTTGAAATAAATTCTATGCAAAAAAATAATGATTTATTATCTTTGGATATTTATTATATCAAATAGAATGATCTAATGAGGACTAAAGAGTTACAAGATAATGAAAAATAAATCAAATAACAAGGATCATTGATTAATAAATTTATTAGATACAATTTGTTATGTAAATTTCCAGAATAAAGTTATCATATTTTTTTTTTAAATTTCTTAAGACATTTTGTAGCAAATTCAACGCTACCATCTTGATGATTGAGTTTCTTTGCTGACTAGGATCTGCTAAGTAAAAAGAATAATGGTTCTTCTTGACTGATATTAGACCTCAAAAAATTTTATTATTGAAATTTTCAATGCAGGAAAAGAATTTTCCACAGATGAGACTGTAACTGGTACAGTGGACAAACCTTTCATAGCAGAAATAAAATTTAAAAATGAATAAATTATTTTTAAATATGTTTTATAATATTTCTGTTATTGTGATATTGAAAAAAAAAACTCGAAGATAAGTTTTGGTTTCCTTTACTCTTGCAAAGCCATATTTAAGTCCTTGCAACGTGCTGGGAACATCGGTTTCAGTCTGTTTGCGAAAAACGATATAAAGTCTCGTGTCGATAAAAAAAATTTCGCATTTCCGATTAAGATTGGTACTGTATAATTGCAACTGACTATTTGCAAAGGTAAAGAGACTAATAGCATCCAACTTCTCTTCGGATTGATGGCCGTGAAATCATATTCATATGTATGAATATTCATATTTAAAATTGTAGTAATCAAAAACAAGTCAGTGGCGAGGAGCAGTCGCATTCCTACCTTTCGGGCCATGAATATTTCACATCACATCTAAATCCGTGAGATTTTTCCCTCGACATTTTAGATGCGAAGGGCAAAAATCCAGAATTTATACCGACACTCGGGAAAATGACGGCTGGAAGAATTGCGTAAGCGAATAAGAGAAAAATATATGAAAGAAGAGAAGTCGCGTGTTGAAAACATGAAACCCCAAGAAATGTGATCGAATATTTCACGTGGAAGCAATAGACACAAATTCGATAAGTTGTTGAGAAATTTCGAAACAAAAGATTCTCGCATCATTCGATCATTTTACTGATGTCATTTTGCTGTCTTCTGCCGATGTCGACAAAAGACGCCTTTATTCATGCAAAGTGTCACATTAAACATTTCGTAGGAAAAATCATTCTCAAGCGCAGTGACTTAAGGGAGAGAAAAAAAAAATATGACTCAGTCGCGTTTCTAGATCGGAGCAATGACGCATCAATATAGGAGCCGTTTATTTTGAAAAGGGGGCAAGTCCATTTTTTGTTATTTAAAGGTTTGCGTTTCAATAAATTTAAAAATATTGGTAAGTATTAATACATATATTTTTTTGTATTTTGTGGAACCAGATAATGTAAGTTTATAATCCAACAGCGTTTACAGTGCTGACTAAAAAATAAGAGCTCCATTATAACTAAATGAACTTGCCTCCCTTTCAAAATGAAAGAATTATTGTAAACGTCCATTTAATTGGGAAAAATATTTCAGTTGCATCCGCCATTTTTTAAGAATAGGAACAAAATACTATTCAAAGTTTTATAAATATTTATTCATTTGATAAATAGGGAAATAAACTCAAGAATATTCTAGTAGAAAATATAACTTAACAACAAACTCTTCAGTTTTATTAAGAATTTCAATGAAATTATATATTTCAGTTTATACGTAGATATAATCAATTTGAATTTTATTCAAGATATAATATTTTAAAAAATTCATGAGTAACAGGAGGTACATATTGTAATAAATCCATCATATCCTTGTATTTTTCAGATGTAATAATCTTCTTTGTTTTCTTTCATAAAAGATAATTTTGTATTTCTGAAATGACTTGGAATTATTTACCTTCCTCGTTTTGTTGACAAATCAATAATTTTAAATTCAAAATCTCGTTCTATCGAAGTTTTGTTGAACATTTTGTATGGTGCATCCCTTGTAAATCTGATCCAGCATATAGTTAAACAATTCACAGTTTCTCCATCGGTATTTTTTTTTTTTTTTCTTTTTAAAACTGCTTTTTCCAGAGGTTGGGTTGAAAACAAATTTCCATGTTTAATATCATGTACTAAAAATGCATTATGTTTTCGACAATTTTGTATTACTTTATAGTAATCCTGGGGAATATGCAAAGGAACTGGTTTCTGGATTGAATAGGGGAATATGCAAAGGAACTGGTTTCTGGATTGAATAGTTACTGGATAGTTCCACTTCAAAATCGCGATCGTTCGGTAGAAAGGAATGTCCTGACAGCAAAAATGTGTGATCAATGATATTTATTTCGTTGTCACTGGACTGAATAATCGGTGGTGGAAGTAAACATTGTTATCGACACACAAAATTAAGATATACTTTTTATTATTTATAAAATACCGTACAACCACCGATTTTCAATGTCAAAAATAGATAAATAGAAACACTCTAGATTTCAGACATTTCCTTCACCATAGAGCAGTCGGAGCTAAATTTTGCCGTAATATATTCGGTCAGATATATTACGGAAATCTAAGATGGAATTCCGCCACTTTCAAAATAAACAGATTTTCAATACTGTTAAGAGCTAACACTTCCATCTCCCAAATACTAGAATCGAAATATTTTTTTACTATAAATTTTTTACTCATAAAAAGATCATAACAAGTTTTATCTATACTACCATTATCTCCATGTTTTTCAAAAATGGACTTGCCCCACTTTCAAAATAAACGGCTCGTATATTCCAAGACATTTTACAAAATGCATCACTGCCAACCATCATCAAAGGAATAATCAGAACGAGGTCACCTTTCGGTTTCAAAGTCAATCTTTCCACCTGCTGTTTAAGAGAATAATTTTGATAATTTCATTTGTATTGTTGCCTGTTTTTTTGTACTATGCCTGTTTTTTACTTTGTTTTGTGATTATCACGTTTCTAAAAAATAACGAGTAAAAGAAAAATATAAATTCTAAAAGATAGTTATGTACTTATGTCGAGTTTGATGTTTGTTGTTTTTTAAATTTATATATAATAATTTTGAGGGAATTATTTTTTTTCTGTTTCATGTAATAAAAAATGTGGATTTTTATAAAGCTAAAATTTGTTGCATTGTTAAAGTTTAAACTATGATTTAGAATTCAAAAATTATTGATAGAACAATATTTTGATCTCACACTTTTTTATCATCATATTTCGGATAATTCCTTGAACAAAATCAATATGTGTGAATGAAAAGAATATATATGTCAAAAATGTATCTTCCTGATACTGGGAAAATTGATGCAAATCCATTTTTAGGAGAAAAAAAAGTGATATATTTTTTTATAATGTAATTTGGAGCCAAAACTCGACTAAAATCATATATTAGCTTAACAAATGTTTAAAAACAATGTTTTCATTTTAGCTATTAAACGTAATAAAATCATCTATTCTCCACCCCCCTCCCCCTCAAAAAAGAGAGAGTTTCAGTATTTTTCCTGTATTTTCTCCATCATTTTTTTTTCTACTGTGATCTAAAAATCGAAAAGTACTTAAGTATCATTGTGCCATCATTTCAGTGAAATAGTTATCTGTGCTAAAGTATTTAGATAGAAGCTGGGAAAAGAAACTATTATCCCTATGCATTTAAAACTGCATTGATTTTTTTTAAATCTTAGAGATGTTTTTTAGCTCTGTTTTGTTATTTTTACATTTAGTCACATTTTTACCATGCTCTTTGCAGACATTCTTCAAAAAAAATGATGACTAATAATTGCTCATATGCATTCAATGCTCGATCCACTTCATCAAAGAACATCTAAATTTCATCCATTGAGCCAAGAGAACTTCACAGAAGTGTTTTTGAAATATTTACAAATAATTTTTTCATAAAGTTACTTTATTTATTTCAAACAATTCCTCTTTCTTTATTATTTATTCTTCATTTTTCTGCTCAACAATTTCTGATCTTTGAAAGGCCTTTCCATCAGTACGCAGCACTCTCAGTGGGCCGATTTCGAGCACTCCGAACGGCAGCTGAATATAAAAACGTTCACATAAGCGATTTCAAAGACCACTCTAATCCTTTTCCAGCGCAGAAATGGAACGCAAGAATAAACAGTTTGCTCTTTACCCATCCGCGCTCCACTACCGCTAAACAAAATTGTCGAGCGACAGGAGGTCTCGATCCAGAAACGCCCACCAAATGTTTGAATGATTTTTCGATAATCGACTTCTAAAGCCCCTTTCATTCTGCTCTTTGGTGGGGTGTCAGGGCAAATCAGTCGGCAGAAGTCACACAGGATTCGGGGGACCCTTCTAATCTGGTGGAGGGCGGGATGCGACGGCTCCTCTTTTGTGACACGCGATATGTGCACTCTTTAGAAAGGCCCCGGGTCCCCTGCGCGCCCTTTTCTATTTGACTCCTGCGGCGTTTTTAATCCGAGGGGTGGAACAACAAATGCCAGGGAAACAACGAATATGTTCCCGTTACAGTGAGGGCAACTTTTCTCAATCGGAGTTCAGATGATTGAGTTTCGCAGCATCTATCAAGGTTTCCAGAAATGGCAAAGGATGGACGGAAGAGTGATGGCAACCGCCTTTAGCAGGATTTAATAAGAAACGTTAGCCTGAAGTACCAGTCGAATATTTAAAATGGCAGATTCTGCTAATTTATCCACCGATTCGATCACCAATCATATATGCTTTAGCCTAAAAAATATTTTAAAAAATTATATTAAAATCATTGGATTGCCAATATAAACATGGATGCTTAGAAAATGGAGAGTGTATAAACAATTCTCTTCGATTTTCAAAGCAGAAGTACCTCTTAAACTCTGAAAGACCAGCCGTACATAAATTTGAAAAGGTCTGGAGCTATGCTTGCCATTCTACTGTTTTTTGTGGTTGGAAGAAACATGCGATTTCTTGAATATTTTTTATAACTAATCTGAGATTTTTTTTTGCTAATAAAAGCGATAAAGTGAGGGATTATGTACTGAGCTTAACATGTAAATTTGCATGATGATGGATATTTTCATCATACTGGTTTTTAATTACTTTATATTATATATTTATACTAGGATTTTTGTAAACATTTTTCCTTTAATCTAGAGCAGGGATGATGAAGCACTGGCACGCGTGTCATTGATGGCACCGGGCACAATATTTTGTGCACGCCACCTATCAAAACGGTTTGCATTTTAGTTCAAAATGACAAGTTCAATATGAAGTATTACGAACAATCGCGAGGGCTCCCATTCCATTTAAAAAAGAACACACATATATTTGTATGGCTGTTAAAAATTAGCGTACTGAAAAAGAAATTAATTAGAAAAGAATTATTTCAGTAATTGATGGTGCTCCAAATATGGTGAGCAAAGAAATGTTTTCATTTGTTTAATTCTTGAACTCCACTGCATTATTCACCAACAAGCCTTGTGTTCTAAGAGTGGTTTAACATCTCTTGATAATGTAATGACGTAAGTCACAAAAATAGTCAACCTTATATCGTCGCAGACTTAAATAAGCGAAAGTTTGAGGTTTTGTTGGATGAAGTCAAGTATAATGGCTAACTAATGTATAATAATATTCGCTGGTTGAGCCGTGGGAACGTACTTCAAAGATTTGTTGACTGCTTGGAAGAAATCAGATTGTTTCTGCAAAATGAGGGGGAAATTGAACGATTCTCACAGTTTTTGGATGTTATGTGGTTCTCAAAATTGATGTTTTTACAGACAATTGCCCACATTTCAATGAATTGAAAGTAAAGCTTCAAGGCACAAATGAAACAGTTATCGTCATGGTGAATCTCATTCGCGCTTTTGACGCTGACTGCATGTTTTCAGGAACGATATTATTACAAGAAATACAAGTACTACCTAAATTTGACATATATATATATATATTTTTAAATTTCATAATATCTATATATATATATATATATATATCAAAGATTTAGATCTACATGAGAAACTAGACGAAGAAAAAGTTATTGAAGAATTTATTGTCGAAATTGATTCTTCAATCCAGGAATTTTCAGCGAGACTCTCGGAAACGCTCAAGTTTATTATGTACCCTGATGTGATTTCATTTGATAAATTGAATTAGTCCCAGTCCGATTAGTTGGAAATTAAAGAATTTGAAATACAACTGATATAGATTCAAAAAATTATTGAAACAAGGAAAAGGTATTGATTGAAACAAAAAGATTAACAGGCAATGCAAATAAAAATGCCAGTAACGAAATTTTGGAAGCATGGAATTCGATTCCAGACACATTTAACTGTTTTGAAAAGCTGGCTCATGCTATTTTAACCGTATTTTCATCTACCTATGCCTGCGCGTGATTATTATCAGAGGAGAGTAACATTAAAGACTCTCTCAGAAACCGTTTGGCAGATGACTCCAATTCAGGCTTGCATTCTGCTAAATGCAACATCTTACAATCCTGATATAAGTTATTTGTCATCTAATCTGCAACCACAGAAGTTACACTAACGTTACTTTAATTTGAATTACTCGTATAACTAAAACCTCTACTTCTATACAGTGCAAAATGTATTTTTTCGTGGTAAATAAAGAGTTTTGAGTTGTTATTATTTGGTTTTATTACTTTCCGAATAATGATAAATCATCAGAATTATTTGACGGCACGTCTATACCACATTAAACATTTCTTTAGAAAATAATGGCACATTGATCCATAAAGGTTCGCCACCCCTGAAGCATGAATTATATCTCCCAGCTCTTTTTCACTAAAAAGGAAATAATCATCCAAAGAAAGGTTCAAAAATGAAATCCACGACTGCAGATTTCAAGTTATCATGTGAGAACATTATTATTTTTTTAAGTCCTTATTTGTCTAAATTAATTTAACTCACCAGTTTAAACCGGTTTGAAACAATCAAGAGACTTCTCTATCGGTCTCTCTCTATCTCTCTCTCTATATATATATAATTTTTTAAGCTTTTATTTTCAATTTTTCTAGCTGGCAAACTGAGTTTTGGAGCACGACCGATTTTGAGATGAAATAGTTATGATATCATAGTTCTATGTTAACCTTTTAAAAACGCATCTGCTATCAAATAAGCATACGTAATAATAAAGCAATACTCGTAAAAGCAGGTCAACCTTTTTAAAACGCACCTGCTTTCAAAGAAGCATACATAATAATAATGCAATACTTGTAAAAGCAGGTAAAAAATATATATGCGTTTAAAAGATGATGATGAAAATTGCCATTTACGCTTTATTCATTGCCTAAGCGATTTCGATCTTCAAAACCCCTCCTAACCAAAACAACATCATGGTCTCACATGATAATGAGGGTTGACAGGCGGCAACGGGGGAGGGCATATATATATATATATAAAAATATATATATATATATATATATATATATATATAATTAAAATCTATATAATTATTCCTAATCTAAAAATATATTAGAAATATTACTAATCACAATATATAATATTTATGGAAGTAAGGAGTATTAGATACAAATGCAAATTTATGATTAAACTAGAAAAATTATTTTTTGGTACGCGTTTAGTGTACTGATATTTTAGAGCTATTATTATTATTTTTTTTAGAATATTTTAACCACAATATAAAGTGCAAGTTGTCTTTCAATTTTTTTTAAAAAACAATATTTGTTATTGTTGAAGATTAACAACTCTAAATTTTATAAACTTATTTATATATAGTTCGCCAATTTAAGGGCAAGCAACTTAGTTCCCTAAATGATTGTGTAAATCTGTCGATAATCTTTCTTTGCGTTCAAATCATCTAATAATTCTTTTTCAATTCAAGAAATTATTAGGCATTTTAGATGCAAAAAACTATTATATAAAAATTATAGATCATAGTGATACATAAGATTTAAAGTTCTTCACAAACAATTCATTTCTTCATCCTATTCCTAATGATCTTCAACTTCGAAGATGTCCTTTCACAGAGCACTTGAGTGACTGACAGGATGCAGGCGACGTCGAAGAGCTCATAAATACAGTCATCACGAAACCTGTTTGAAATCTTGAAGATCTTTAATGCACAAGTATTTCATATGGCACCAGCCCAGTTTCATCTCGTTCTTAATGTTGTATTTGAAATATAATTTTGGCTGATATCATCATTCAAAAATTGTAATTATATTTTTTTAATTTTAAGTATAATTTTTTGAAATTTGCAGAGAACGGAGAAAATCTAATATAACCATGTTGCTTCCTGTGAATCGTACATTTTCCTTTTTATCCTCGTTTTCCATCAACCCCTTGATTTCAAAGAATTGCAAAGAAAGAGGTGAGAGAATGGAATCCATTCACTTTTGGCGCCTAAAAGCAAGAAACCAATGAGATGTGAAGGAAATTAGCCATGAAAAGGCATTGTGAGCTAAATTAACAGTGTCTCAAAAAGGGTTTTTCCTCCCCTTTTCCTTTTGACTTTTCATCTTAAAGAAATTTTTCGGGGCTTGGTATGTTGTCCCACGCCCATAAATAATCCAGGAATTCGACTATATTTGGCTGAGCAGTCGAAGACGTCTTCGACCAATAAAGGAAGTGATATGGACTGGTAGTAACTGGAATAGATCTCGGGTTCGGTCGATCATGTGGTCCATCATGATGTGTTCATCTCTATATTATAATCGTCGTTAAAGACAGAAGCGACCAGCAAAATCGTCCTCTCCGTGAGGACGAAAAGCTAAAGAACAACGAAAAGGGACCCTCGGCGATCTTGTTTGGTGAGTGCTTAAAAGATAGCTGCAGATAAGTGTATGATTTTTTCACTTGATGTATCTGACATTAAAAATTCAGTACTTGTCCATTTTTTTAAATTAATGTCAATCCTTGTGCACCACAAAGTACAGCACAAGGCTTACAGAAGTATATAGTTGTTTCTACTTACTTCTGTAAGCCTTGTGCTGTACTTTGTGGTGCACAAGGGTTGATTTATTAATAAAAAAATGGACAAGTGATTTTATGAACATAATCAGAATGTCCTGCTATTCTTTAGCGCCGTATATGAGATTTGAGACGCATTCAGCAGGTAAAAACAAAAAAAAAGTTCATTCTGAGGTAACATTCAACGTGGCTGTATATTATAAAATCCTTGCATGTAAAGTTCTGTTTTATGAAAGCAACATTTAAAGTATGCAGTTTCAAATTGAACTACTGAATTTTAAAACAAATGCTTTAATTCACTTTCCCTGATTAGGGAACCCCAAGTGTTGTTGTTGTTGTCATTATTATTTACTGCAAAAATAGGAAACTAGAGATTTACAAAAACCTCAATACATTAGATTTATGTATTACTTGGCATTGTATTATCTTATTTAGATTGTTTTTATCTTTAATTCATAATTGGAAGAAGAACGTTGAACTTATGATCATTTTTGGTCACGTTTTTGAGTTAATATGAAACTTCAAAGCCATTCAAAAACTTTCTTGCAGAAAAAAATGGAAATAGTGCACATATTTAAAAATGGAAATATTGTAAATTTTTTATAATTGTTTGCTTTTAAACTTAATTGTAATATGAAAATTTCAAAAAATGTGTTTTTAAAGCATACTTAAAACAGAAACTCGCTCATTATGGAAAAATAAAAAGCATCTTCATACCATCATCATCAGGAATGAAAAGAAAGAAAAAAAAATCTGGAAGAAATATTTGCGGTAACGATGAAAACAATTCGTTTCTTTATAAAAGTAAACATATTCTTGTAAAATAATTTTAAAACTGCTCATAAAAATAAATTAAAAGTATATAAATATCTATACAACAATTAAATTGATATAAGGGAATTTTTTTTTTTTCTGAATTTCAAGATGACAAAAAATTCTTTTCGTTTTTGAGAGTTTTAACGGTTATGGAGGAAAAACGTCAAAATTTCATTTAAATTTACTTAATTAAAAATTCGAATTAAAATTTCAAAAGCTGCCCATTTTTATTTTTCAAAGTATGTCTGTACCAAGTTTGGTAACTTTAGGATCAACACAGAGGTTCCCATCCATTTCTAGATCATAACTTCCTTTACAAGGGAGGAAAAAAACAACCCTCCAATGCTTCTTCTTTTATAATTGTTAATCAGACCAAATATTAAAAAACTATTCTTCTGGGCCCGCTGTCAATGAGGGCTCCTTTTTGTATGGGGAGCGAGCGTGGAGAATGTATGATCTTCTGCAATGCGACTACACACGTACAAACATTCATCTTTATTAGTAGCAGAAATAATTTATTTGTTTGAAATGAGTACATTACAGAGATTGACTCCATTTATAGAATCCACTAATCAAAAATACACAAGGAACATAAGCCATAAAGCAAATTAAAACACACATAAAAAAGGAACAACCAAGAATAAAAAATTATCGCATTCTAAACCATATATAAGTAAAAAGGAAACAACCAGCAAGAGTCAAAAAGTAAAACACATAAAAACACAAATAATATTAACTTTAGCTAAATAATTTATATAATTTGGATTTAAATCCACTTTATATATAATCAAAAGAAAAATAATAGCTATTGAATATCACGATTTTTAGCATGTTTTATTCTGCATAAAAGATTTAAGTGAAATACCTGACGATGTGTGCATGGAACTAATTCATTTCTTGCTATTTTTTTTAATGATTAATTCTTTGAGCTTAGAAAAAGTAAGCTGGTGAATTTGAATTTAATTTATATAATTAAATTGATACAAATAATAAAATTCTCGAATCACTTCATTGTCGAAGGCCGCTGGTGCTGAATGCAACAAAAGCGAAACAAATTCGAGGAACAAATATTTTCGCTCATGTCTTCAAAAAGTTTTTTTTTACTTGCAAGATTCCCATATCTTACTTTCTGCTGGTCTAAATCAGGAATACTCATTTTTATGCAATTGTTTGTCGCAGAAGAAACACCAAAAAAATGTCCAATAAGAGTGATGCCCCTTTGACCTTCTAATAACATTAAACGTGATCAAATAACTGCTCCTAAATATATAAATTTGTGAAAATGCGTGTGTGACTCTTTTTCGCAAATGCGTCTTTAGTCAATAAGCTGCTTCATTCTTTTGAACTTTTTTTTTTCGGATTTTAACAGTCCGAAAAGATTTCTTTTACTTTGGAAAGGTCAGTTAACTTGTCCACCAATTTTGAAATTAAAATGCAATTGTAAGAGAAGAAAGAGGGGGGGGGGGAGCACTTCCTTTTGTCACCTATGGCAAAAAAGAGTAACACCCCTTTCTTCTCAGCGCAAGATACTGGCAGTCATAAAAATCCAAGAGATCATTGCGACTTTGGTTTTGTTAAAAGAGGTTGTGTGTTCGTAACAACAACAAAAAAGAGCAATTTCTTGCTACTTTTTTCACTTAATTTCTAAAGGCAAAGAAAATTCAAATGATTCTATGCTAATACATGTTCTTCCTTTTCTCGCCCTCTGCTTTTCTCTTTCGCACACCATCCCGATGGTCCACATCGTCTTATGTGTAAGGGATCCCATTTGTCATTGGGCAAGCTAGTAACCTCACCAGTCCACTGAAAGCAGCAGTCATTAAAGTAATGCATTGAGTGATATTTAAGAGCATGTAGTCTAATTTTAGAAAAATTAAAACTGGAAAAGGGTTTGAAAATTTAGATTCTTCCGTTAGTTTGTCTGAGAACAAAGCAAATATTCAATTTTATTCTTGGACATATATTTTGTTTTTTAAAATTACTCGATAGTGTTTTCTTTTATCCTTTCTCTGCCTCCCTTTAGAAGACTGCATTTGGATAGAACAATTCTAGTTCCGTTCTAAATTTGTCGCTTGCTCTTTACTTTATTTTCACGTCCTTTCTCTCCTAATTTAGTTACTTCGAATAATGAAGACATTTTGAAATTGTAGAAAACGTTGATTAATTTTTAGATAAAAAGATACAAAGGCTTTAAATTTATTAGTAGTAATCTAGCAATTATATTTGTAATCCGCTTCAGAAAATTTCCATTCAGATGACTTCCCATGTGCCAAAAAGTCTGAGCAATTCTACAATCGTTACTTAAATTTATATTAAAAAGATAAATAAATAAATATTTGATATAAGCCGAATTTTTCATATTTCTTTATATTGAAGTAATTGTCTCATATCCTCATAGAAACAGTAAAAGTAACAAAATAGTGAATTTCATTCTAGATCCGTTAATTTCTTTTCGAAAAATTTAATACTGATCAAAATTGTCCACTTTTGCAAAGAAAGAAGAGAAGAAAATCAGTAGAAGAAGAGCACTTCAAAACTATTTTAAAAAGTGCTGAAATAACCTGCAGAAAAAAATTGTTGGTGTATTTGTAAAAGTACATGGCAGAGAGGAGCATTCCTTCCTTAAAATCTGATGTCAAAGCACAAAATATTGATAAAAAATTGTAATTTTTTCCCCCTTGTATTAATCACATTAAAATTAAACCGCGTACTTACAAAACATAAGTTCATGAGTTTAAAAAAACTGATGGCGTAAAAAATAATATATTAGAAAAGTATATATATATATATATATATATATATATATATATTAGTCTTACTAAAGTTGAACACAACGTATACAGTGTTAATAATTCAAAAACAAAGCAGAACCTAGAAAAGGGAATTATTTTTTCATTTGGCTTGTAGTATTTGAATTGTATAGCTATTGAACAACTGAATTTCATAAATCAGTTTGGTATCAAAGTAATTTCAATATTTGTTCAAAGTTCAGTTTTGTCTGAAATAAAAACATTTGCTGTTAATAATGATAAGTGCTACTCAATGGCCTTATTCAAATAATATCTGGTTAGCTACGAAGAGGCTTTCATTATCATCTAATAGAAGTCAAATGATAGAAATCTTAAAGCTTAGAATAAAGTTTGGAATATATACCATTTGTTCTTTAATATCCGAATTCTTTAATATCCAATTTCATTTCTCGGCATTAAAGCATTTTTCTTTCTATTATTTGCCATAAGAATCTAATTTAATACACAACTATTTTTACCAATTAAAGAAAAATATTTTTCACAAGATGTTCCACAGTTGCAAAGATATAATTCACATGTATATTAATGCAGTAACAAAAGTATAATACATGTTAATAAAAGTATTCTATGAGGACAAATCACGAAAAAATATTATATATTTTCTGTGAAAATAATTCATATATACCATGCTCAGATATTTCAGGAAAAAGCTTATAGCGACATCTCATTTTTACTATTATGCATTAATAACATAAAAAAAAAGAAAGAAAGAAAGAAGCCTTACACATTTTCAACTAGAGTATATTCATTCACAAATTTGCAAATAAAATCACAAATACTAGAAATAAATGTTTAATTCCGCAGCTAAAATCATAATGGTTCGTTCTGGGTTAATAAATATGTAAAGAGATGTTTAAGAACCTTTGTTATGTTTAAGAAATCCTAAACGCAGAAAAAGGTTATCCTCACGTGCCCGAAATCTTTTATGATTTGAAAAGAATTCGTATTAAAGATAATTTGACGAGATTGAATGAGCATCTATAATATTTATACCGGCATTGGGCAGGATTAAAACATTTTCATGTTTAACATTTTTAATGTAAAAACCTTTCGAGTTTAAAATACTAAGCAAAATTCTTTTATGATGATTTCATGATTAAACAGAATGATTATTAAAATTAGCTGATAAGTAATTTTCTCCACATCAATTAAGAAAGATAATTTTTCTTAATAAAAATTGTTAATCGTATGCTTTTAAACTTTCTTTTAATGCTGTTCCAGAATTCTGCTAATGAGTTCTGGCAATAGTTCGCTGTTTATATTGTTGCCTTTTAACAACATAAAATATTGAAAAACTAACAAAAACAATTAGCAAAAAAAAAGTAGAGGAGTTTGAAATCTCACCGTTGCCGAACAACAGATATATTTCCTTTATTTTAAAATTCTCTACATGGATTCAGTTATTTGAGACATTTCGAAAAATAAATAAGTACTGAAGGAGAGTTCCTAAGAAATGAAACTGGTGTGTATTGAAAAGGTGGTCGAAAAACATGCAGTTGTAACCGTAGGAATAAACATATTGCTTGTGCGAGAGCGACTGAGGAAATTTCGACTGAATATTTAAATAGCTATGTCATTTCCAAAATTAATTGTGGAAAATTTGTTTAAAATCGGTTCAGGAAGAGATGTGGAAATACATGATTTCATGCACACAACGTGTTTTAAAGCCGGTATTAAGGTAACGAAACTTCGTAGATATTCATTGAAAATATTGGGAACATTTTCGACTATCACACGATATAAATTACGAACACAAAAGCTAAGGGGAAAAAACTGCTGGAACATTTATACTTTTACTTAAAAAGAGAGAGAGAGAAATTAATTCCGTAAAAAAAATTAAAACGCTTTGGTTATAAAACAATATCCCAGGAAAAGTTTTTGAAGATTGAAAATCCGTTCATGTATGGGTAAGCAGCACTAAAGCATTTTTTTTGTTGTTCATCTTGAAGTTTAATTCTCAGTTATAACAAAATTGCAGCAAAAGATGAATTTGAGCAAAACCTTGAGTACTGACGGTATTAGTAAGTGAAATTCGATATTTCATTGAGTACCACTAAGAATTAAAATTCTTAGTATTTCAATAAGATGGGAAAATGCAATTTTAAATAAAAGAAATAAAGTGTAAACCAAGTTCTTGGAAATGAAATACATCTGAATGCGTTCTTGTTTGAGTAAAAGAAATAGTCAGGGGAGAATAAATAAACAATCCTGGCCGGAGTGCGCATTAGTTAAAAAGTCATCTTTCTTGCTTTTATTTTTGTTCGAGTCTCGCGGGAGCTCATTCAGACTCTCTGGATGGCAGAAAACAGATGCCTCTATTTGGCTCGCGTAGAGTAGCTGGGAGCGATGAGGTTCATTGCAACAACAAATCAGATGAAAGAGCATCACTGTCCAACGAGTGCAGTCCTGTGGCTTTTCGCTTCTTCGCCGCAGATATCCGCCTGCTACACGAGATCAACATGTTCCTAAATATCCAGCGTTTATTCTTTAATGTTCCAAAGATTGTGAGTGGGCAATGAATGAAAAAAAGTTATGATTTCAGTGTTTATTTTTATTCGCCATGACTCTCTGCCGTCATTCATCTTGAGATAACAGATTTCACTTTCCTTAAAAGTACGCTGTTTACAAACAAGTACATTTTACCAGCACAGTTTCTTCCCTACCTCATCGGATAATGGTAATTTTACGCATTCATTTAATAATTGAGTGTTTGGAGTAAGATTTTATTGCATCACATGTGTTGATATTCCAAAAATATTTATGAAACGTTTCAGAGATGGTTTTGATTAGCTGACCTTTAAAAAAAAAAGATATTTGCAAGGCGTGTGCTGAACGAAATATTTGTAAGAAGTTTCAATGATAGTGTTTTGTTTGTCCCTTCTTTAAGAGTTTTGAACATTCGGCGTAAAATGGAGGTTTCGCGTGTTGAGACTCTTAAAGAAGTGACCAATACCATATTCCATGAACACTGATTGACACTTTTAGAGCATTGAAAATCTAATTTCATATTGAAATCAGATAATATGCAATGCATTGCATGAAGCGAAATGGAATGGCTATCATTTTTTTTAATAAGTAGGATCATAATGACAACAAGCCGTAGCAGCATTGTTTGAAGCGGATTTCATTCGGTTAGATAAAACTCTGTTATAATTAGAATTATTAAAACATTTTTATTCATTCTCTCCCTGCTCTGTTTGATTATCTGTCCGGTGTCAAGTTTTGCAATAGATTTTAAACTAACTGCCCTATGAGTTAGAGAATTGAAACTCAATGCGCAGTTCCGAACTGAATGACAATATGAACTTGCTTTTTTGTTTGTCTCAATTTGTGTTTGACATAACTTTGCAATGGAATCAAAACTTTCATTGGCACCCTAGCAAGACGTTAACTCATTGGAGAGTGAGTTTAAAATCGACTGCAAGATTTCTCACACTCAAAACTAAAAATCAGAAAATAATTGTTTAAATGAATAAAAAATAACTTCATTATACGGATATCTTAATAAATAAACCCTTAATAAACAGGACTGAAAAGTATAAAAGAATTTCTTCTAGCCTCATACAAATTTATAACGATTTGCAGATTTCTAAACCCATACAAATTGTCCTGAATTCCTGTTAAATGGTCCTGTGTTGTTATATGGATTTCGAGATCCTTTTAAGCAGGCACCAGAAGCAATCGTTGAGAACTATAGTCTCAAGTTCTTGATTGTGACATGAAACAAATTTGTTACGACTTTGGAAGGATAGATTGAATCTGCTTCAAAGGACATTCAAGATGCTACAAACGAACGCAAAATTGCTTGATTTTGACAGCATGAGCTTCGTTGAGCCACCGGTGAATAAATCAGTTAAAAACAGAAGTATAAAAATCCGCACACCGATGTTCCAATGCGTAGGATAAGCGTAGCGATGTGCGTAGGATAAGTTCCTCAGTTTCTCTTCTCCATACTTTTGTTAACCGATTTATGAACTTTTATAAACCGATGTCCAATACGAAATTTATTTCGCAAAAAAAAAA
>JAPMOR010028655.1:31242-92881 GCA_026543865.1 Argiope aurantia
CGCAAAAACTATTTTGTTTGATTTCAGATTTTATTTTCTTGTTTAAAGTGCAGTTAAAAGTCGAATGTGCTAGTTATACTCATTTAGTTATATTTTGAACCGGTAAATCATTTTTTTTCCGATGAAAAATACTTTTAGAACGTCCATTGCTTACGTTTGTGAATCATTCTCTGACGTAGAATAAAAATATTTCTGCACTGTAGGCACACCAATATGAAAGCGAAGCGACTTTTTAAAAGAACGTCTGTATAATGTAAGTTTAAAAGAAAAATGAGAAATAATAATTTTATTGAATCAAAGGTTTGATGTTTGAACATTTTTGAGCTACTAAGCATTTTAAGAACAGAACAACCCCTCCTTACTAGTTCCCTTTTATTAAATTCTAAAGTTCCCAAATACTTTTGGAATTCATTCTACATCGCGAACAATTCACATTTTCATTCAAACTGAATTGATCAATTCAATAATGCATGCATCATCGAAATAGCAGCCTAACTGGCTGCATTCTCAAAAGCTCTCCCGGCTAATTAATATTTTCACTCTTTAACCCTGCACAGAGAAGCACTCGCATCGCAACAGCTTTGCATCAAAAATCAGGCGAAATCATTCTGTTTACAAGCTGAGTCATCACAAGAGGCTGGAAGTGCTTCCCATCAGCGCTGCGGGTCAAGGCACTAATTGGCTGATGTCAGGGTGTCCTCAAAAGAGGTGTTGCATTTCTTTTCTCAGTTATTTTCATTCAACTCCACTCCAACCCCCTACCCCGCTATTTTGGAGCTCCCACCAGAACAAATTTTCAGGGATTCCAGCATCCGATGAACCGTTTCGATCCCCAACACCTGCAAACGGAAAAGAATGCGAGCACGTGCAGCACCAGAAAAAGGGAATGTTTGCGAATCGGATCTGTGTCAGATGTGCTTCAATAAGATCTGTGGTCCTGGAGGCCACCACTGGGCTGACTTGCATCGTTATTTAGAATTTTCTGTAATCGAATCAATTCAAGAAAGGCTCTTGTCGGTTCTTCCACCAAGAAACTGGAAATTAAAAGCCTCATGAACTGACGTTTAAATTTTTCAGAATGGCTTTTAGATATTCATTTCTGCAATCAGAAGAAGCTTTATAAAGAGGAATTAATTGCAAAGTACACGCGTTGGACAGAGCAATTTCAAAAAGCATTACTGGGTTAAAATAATAATGCCGCATATTTCCAAAATCGGTCATTGCTTTATAATTAATTTGTTGTACAATGGATTGCAATTTTCTCAATTTTTTAAGCCAAACTACGCATACATTTTGTACACTGAAATCTAAATATGCAAAATAGTGGCTGGTTCCAGATTGCACAACTGCATCTAATTAATCAACCAAATGAAGCTTTACAGCAAGATTTCTTTCATTCGTGATTCCCTTTAGTCCCCCCCCCCCCCCCCGCCCGAAAAAAGGGCACTTATTTGTGATCTGAATATTATATATATATATATATATATATATATATATATATGATCACAAGTATACGTGAAACTAAGAAAATTAAACATACAAATGAAGCATTCAGATTCTGTTTCAAATTATAAAAGTTTTCATATATGAGTTTTAAAATAGATTATTTGTTGAAATTATTGTAGCTCAAACTATTTACAATATCAAAATTTAGTAATGAGACCCACAGATGAACGAACCCGCTTTGAAAATGTAGGCAAGTGCAAACAAACATTAAAATAAATGAATGTAAAAAACAGAAACCAATGAATGAAAAGAAAGAAAAAGTTAGTTTCTTTTTTGTTGTTGTTATTTGAATTGGGTAGAATTTCACATATGCGTATTTTTCGACATACTTAAAGAAGTAATTATCCAAATCAACGATTTATCTGTGGATGGGCTGAGCTAGAAAAAGAAATGCTTTTATCTAATAATTTATAAGAAAATCCTCACAAATGAAAGTGAGACTTTATTCTACAATAAATTGATTTTACTTTTTTAATAAAGTACTTCCATTTGAAAACTTAGCAAATAGAAAACAAGAGTCCATTTTCATCTCTAGACCGAGGCATTCATCTCGAAAATTGTTGTGGGAGTTGTTTAATTGAAAGAGTACTTATTCTTGACAAGGTGTTCACCTTCTGAAAAGTATCGTCTAAAAAACTATACAAAATCCAATAAACTTTATTTCCCTCATCTTTAAGAATTATGCTCGCACATGTTATTCACAATTAAAGTTTATTAAGATGACCCTTTGCTTGTACTATGTCAAAAATTATAAATAAAATTAGAATGTACTTTGATAGTTTAAGAGGAATTGATAACTGCTTTATAATTATTGTGAAAAGATGTCTAAAAAAGTAGAACGAGCATTTATTTTATTGCACCACTGTTGATAAAATATTGCATCTAGACACATGCTTCTAATTATAACGTTTCAATGAATAAGGTAGGAAATTGTATGAAAACACTTTGGGTAATGTGCAAGCACATAATCAAAAATTAAGAACTGCACCGCTCGCATCTCACGGGTGTTTGATATAAAGCTTTCTAAAAGAATGATATATTTCAGTAACAAAGAATGCTACGAATATGGATTATTTACATTGCATGCAGTCGTGATACTTACAAGAGAAAAGCCTTCGTTCTATGAATCCTCATCTTGAAATTTATTTGCGTAACGATTTAATGATTGCAAATTTCAGGATCCTTCTTCTCGAGAACGATGAAGCATTTTATAAATAATACAGAAACTAACAGTTTGGGTCATTTATTTTTCCAGTCAGCGCCGAATCGGTTGAAATAGAGACATGCCGGCATCCACAATTAGATCAGGATCAGAACTTTAGATTCGGCCGGCCTGACTCCAGGCAGATAGAAGCAAATTCTTCTCTTCTCAAGAATGTCATTCAAGGCAAGTGAATGTCACTTCCATCGAAATGGGAGCACCAATCATCAAACGATCACTTGTGGAACGATAAAATTCCCTTATTCGTCCAGAAACTCATCACCAGCGACAATTTTTAATAAATGTGTTGGGTGACATTTTCAGAAGCACTTGCGATAATCCTATTTTGAACAGCAGATGTTTACTAATATGGAATTAATTTTGAGTGGCATTATGCTTAAATTGTTTGGGCCTTAGCAGCACTTCCATAGTTCCTCTTAAGGGCTGCTGCTTTTTACTATAAACGATGGTTGGATGTAGGACTTCTTAATAGGTAGATTCGCTTTCAAGGATTTAAATCACCTGACTTGACACCTGATTCTCGTCTTCTGTAACATGCTTCATGTGTCATTCGCCTCCTGTAGATATACAGCAGATCATTGCCGACGAATTCAGGAAACCTGACGTCGCAAGGGATGACTCGGATCCTATGTGCACAAATACTGTTAAGAGAATGAGACTTTGTGTAGGTGTTCATTTCAAATAAATAAATGAGCACTTTCATTAATGCATTATCTGACCATTTTTAAAAATAAAATGTAGATAATAAATGCATTATTATTTATTTTAATAATCTTTTAACAATCTTTTGTTATATGAATATTAACCCTGAAATCTATAGCGAAGGATTCGCTCAAACAATAGTCTGAGGTATGGAAAACTTGTCTAATAAATTTACTTTTTAATATTTAAGCCAATTTTATAGATTGGAGCTCGAAACTTTGTGTCCTTATAATGTGTCCTTTATGTCCTTATGTAAAGGAAATATCTTATTTTTGTTTTGGGGACCGTGTAAAAATTTGATTTTTATAACTTTTAATTCTCTAATTCCATAGAAACCAAAATAGTTTCATATGTTTGGGTACCTTATTTGATGAAAATTTGCAACTGGAAGTATATGTCTAATTGCAACTTTAAAAAAATTAAGCGCTTGTCCTGCCTTTTTGGTTTATCCAAAATAGTAGGGCTTAGTTAAACTATGGTTAAACTTTCTTTCAGATTATTTCAACATAATATGCCGGCATCCATAAAACCAGCCACAATTCAACTGTTCTAACAACTCGGCTAAATAATAATTTCCCATTTAATTATTAATTATTTTTTTTAAAGTTATTTCTCTTTTTTGGAAGTCCACAGCAAAATTCTGCTGAAGGAAATAAGGCTTCGAGAAAAAGTCCGTCTGTACATGTAACAATAAACCCTGAAATAAAACGAATCAAGAGTTCGATAAAAAGGATGTGCCGCACTTTCACAAGCGAGCCGGAGAATCAATAATCACGTAAAAGTGTAGAGTTCACCTTTTTAAACAATTTTAAGCAAGACTATTTAACAGTATTTAATATTAACAGAAATCGAAGTTTCAATACACTATCAAATCTTTTTATTACCTTAATAAACGAGTATAGTTATTCATATTCTGAAGTAGTTCCATTTTGTTCACATTTTTATTACTATCATAAGCACTATTTTTTATCCATATGTATGAAAGAGACAACGTAATATATGCTGAATTTTCCTTAACCACGAACTAATAATAAAAGTAAAAAAATAAATAAACGTTCCGAATCAGCAACCGTCTACTGCTAAATAGGCAATTTCTTCTCAAGGGCAATTACAAATCCTGCTCCCAGAACAAGTCCACCGGGTTTTACGAATCAAATACAATTTTGCTTCGCCAGCTAGTTTGAAAACACCATAAAAGACTTAATGATGGAACAATAAGTAAGGAGAAGCAGGGTGGGGGAGAAAGCGCATGTTGAAGCGAAAGGATTTTATATTAACACCTGTGAAACTCTTTGAAAAGTGAAAATTTTAAGTCGGTATAAAAGCGCCTACTTTGTTCGTGCACCTGCACAGTTCCGCCTTCAACGTTTCTAACCTGCAGAAGAGCACTTCTTCATTTGTCCTTTGCGAAAGTTAATAGCATCAGTTTTTTTCAGGAACAAAGTTTGTCTTTGCATTGGCTCGAGCATTTACCTGGTGCATCTGGGAGAGAAAGTGAAATGAAGAATTAAAACCGGCGGCATTGCTTTAACTCATAAAGAAATGACTGTTACTGTCAAAGTGGAGACGAATGACATCATTAGATTCTCGCATTAAATTTAAAAAAATCATGGTTTTTAAATAGCGATTGTTTCAAAACATAGGTGAAAAAAGTCACTCTCAAACTCGCACATATAATTAAAGGCATCATTTTTTTTTAATGTTTTCCGATGCTTGGAAGGCAACGGCGAGTATTATTTGCCATGCAGAGAAGATGGCCATCACTTTATGACTTAATTGTTTCTGAATGGTGAAAAGACTAATGAAATCATTTATTCAAATCGCAGCATTGATTTTTATATCATCAAAGACTACAATATCAGCCTTTCAAAAAAAAAAAGAAAAAAAAAAAAGAGAGACTTTCCAATAGATTTAGATAATTCTTATTGAAATTCGTACAATCTAAATAAAATAAAAAAATCGGGGGACGACTCGTTTTTGATAACTAGTAACCAGTTTCAAAGAAACCTTTTAAAGTGTATTCAATAAAGCACCCTTTCTACTTCAACAAAATATTTTAAATCCCCAAAACAGAAATTGTTCCATTGTATTGCTTCATGATTGAGTTCCCGAAAACCTATAAACATTTCTGCCAAACTCGGTCCTCTCTATAAGTCAAATCATTAAATCTATGAATCGTTTTTTAAAAAAATCAAATTTTCAGAGAAACTTATCTAATCTGGTAGTTTATTTTCATTCATTTTCCAGAATTCTTCAGTCGCAAATCTCAATCCTCAAGAGCAAATCTAATTGACCTTTAGTTATTTTCACACGTCAATATTTAAATTTATGTTTAGAAGGTGAATTTCAATGTAATATTATTTGGAACATGACTTTATCATGAATTTAAAATACTAATTTTTTGCTATCAAAAGTTCTTTTCTTTTCTTTTTCAATCATCCCGTATTATAGACATTATACTGTTGAGACATACGTCAAATGTTTTTATGTTACCATTTGATATCTTAGATATGATCAAACATACAACAATTCTCTGCTTTTTAGAAGGTATACAAAATATCATATTCCTACTAGTTGAAGGTTCTTGTCATCGCTCAGAATTTTTTACAAGCATATATAACTCTAATGAAAAGTCTTCAGATGAGGAAAAATGATTTAAAATTTGATAAGACACGCGGCAACAAAATATTTTATAGCACCTCAGATAAAAACTCTTCTGTATAAATAAACAATTTTAAAAATGAGTAAGAAATTATTACAAGCCTTAAGATTCAGTTTTCGCGAACGTTTCAAGCTTTGGATTTTTAAACTTATTGCCTCCCACACAGAGCATTTCGAAAGATACGCTTCACATTCGCTATTTACGGCATCTTCAATGGTTGAATCCAAAGCTGGTCCTTGTTTTAGAAATGGACCTCGGTTCAGAAATATTTATGTTTTGGTGCCGTCGTTACTTCGGGTTTACTATATTAATCCCTATCAGCACAGAACGCTAAACTATTTTCAGGCTGCTTTCTGAAACATCTATCCACTGATTTTGGACAATCACGCATTTTCCAAGAAAACAAGAAATTTTGCGCAGTAAAAACTTGGGCTCTTTTTCTTTCGAGTTCAATCATTTCATATTGTGCCAAGAAATATGTATAATGCAAATATCACTAACGAACAGTTACCAAACCGCTAAATGTTTTATTCAGCATACATCTCATTACGACCCCTATAGAAATTCTGGAAAAGCTTGTAGTTTCTGTTATTCTTTTAAGTACCACCATTCAGTAACTCCAAATATATAATTTAAACTTCGATTCAAATGCCGGCTCTCGAGTGAATCAGTTTAAGTGTCTTTTATTGCTTCTCAGTGTTTTAAATGTCACTTATTATATCTCACTTTACTTATAAAAAAATGCTTTTAATTTTTTAAAATTTTATTTCATATCGTAAAAACAGTCTTACAATTAAAGCATCAGTTGCCCAACCTGGATTTTGAAAAATCACAAGCGTCAATATCAACGAACCTAATTAGCTGCTCAATCAGCCATTCGTAATCGAAACAAATTTCAAAGATGCACACGATAAATGTAGATGTTGAGAAAAGAGGGATAATGAAATAACTGGAGCTCACGCTGGTTAGCGAAACGAGTAACAGCAAGAACAAAATAAGCATTTTGCAGATGCATAACATCTTTCTTTTCCTCCACAAATCATCGCCAAATGACATCCCCGACAGCTCCTACAAAAGTACGAAGCGTGGAAGCTCATCACCGAGTCCGTTGAAGCCTGAATGTGGACGTCCTTCTTCATTGGTTGACAGGCCCTTGGCAATGTCACGGACACTTGCTTGGCGGAGGAAACGAGAGGACATTCGATGCCAACTCTAGCGTGACGTCAAACTGGTCAACAAAGGGTTTAAAGGAGGAATAAATGATAAAGAACAAGGCGGCGGACAGCAAAGGAAAAATCTTGGATTTTATTCTTTTTTCTATCACTCTTTTTACGACTTGCGGCATTTAATGTCGGCCGAGGTCTTTATCGTCATAAACCCACATCCCGTCATGGGCTCGGAAAGGAACATTTTATGGCCTCCGGAAATTAGATAACAATTGCTTCGACACAATGCTTTGTGCTTACCTTGCCAAATAAATTTCAGGAGAAAGCATCTCGTCCTGCACCGGCGAGATTTGGAAGCATTCTTTTCGAATCCGCCGTCTTAGAGAAAGTTTAAGTTATTTCGATCACGTGCAATTTCATTCGAAGCCGTTCAGAGCTTAAAAATATGCTAAGACTTTTAAGGGTCCCCCCCCCCTGGAATAATGAGGTTTCATCTAGTCCATTTTCATCATTCCATTTCATGTCAGAAATTCGAGGTATATCGAATGTGCAATGAGGTAAAACTGAAATAAAATCAGAAAACACCCCTTAATTAATTTTTTTATCCATAATAAAGTTTTAAATTTCAATTTGGAATTCCTAAAACAATGAAACAAGCAGAGGTACGTTAAAAACTATTATTGTTGGTAATACGGATTTATTGCATAAGAAAGGAATTACAACAGCCCACACAGACAGACAAACAAAGATCGCAATAAACAAATAAAATATTTTTGAAAACTCCACGATCATTTTTTGGTTGTGTAGGAATTGCGCTCAATAAATTCCCCCTGCCTCATTTAAAGGTGTCTTTTCCGCTAAAGGCTTAAAAAAGGCTACCACATTATAAACTTTATCTTTGTATATAAGATTTGGCGATTTTATAATGTACTCCAAAAGGTAATCAAATCACTACGAGAGAGAGAATGACCCTCCTTGTCTCTGATAACGAAACGAAACTTTCGTGAGAGTGTTTCAGACGAGTGTTGAAAATAATAAATATAAATTGTGAGAAATTTGCTTTAAAAATGTATTTATTAAAAAGAAACACGTTTATAATTTTCCCACATGGAAGACATTTATAAGAATTATAATTCTGATGTGCATAATACAAATTTAATCTAATAAAATGAATTATAATTTTTAGTTTTATGAGAATTTAATCTTTATATTTCTCACGGTTTAACTTTATTTAACAAAATGAAAAGAAATACATAGAATGGATATCAATAATATTTAGTTCTTTCTCTATGTATGTATGCTTTTATGTATATATATTCCACAAGCTGATACTTGAAATGAGCGAATGTATTTTTTACGTTAAAGCTGTATAAATAAGGTTTTTTTTTTTTGCCAAATAATAAGCGTTATTGGCTAAAATAAATTATAGGAATCATATTAAACAGCTACTGGTTAATTCTCAGGAGAAAAAAACCATATTTTTAATAAGAAAGTGTTGATAGTTACTGAAATTCCTTCAAATCTGAAATATATTACTTCACTTTCTAGCTTATTTACTGTCAGATTTAACTATGCATAATCCAATGTACCGGAAACGACATTTAAATGCAACATCTAAACGGCAACATAAAAAAATAATATGAAAGTAATAAAAAGGCATTAGAAATTTTAAAAAAATGAATATAATTTCTAAATAATTCTTTTTCAATATTTCACAATATGCGTAATATGGTCACTTACATTAAAAAAAAAAACTGCAAGCATTTCTTTATCTGACATTCAAATAGTCAAGACTTTTCCGCATTTCTGAAAGCTTATCAGCAATTTTTGTTCATTTGTTTCTAACTAAATTTAAAAAAAAAAGTATTGAGAGATTCAATTAAATAACTTGGTAGGAATGTTGCTTGTTCCAAAACAGAAATTATGATTACTCCTATATAACTATGGATTGAAGAAAAATAGTTGTAAAATATATTGTTACACAAATGCTAATACACATTAAAAAGCATTTTTTAAAAATTTTTATGAAAGCAATGACCAACTTAATTTTATAATTCAGATTTCTGGTTGCTAAAATTTACTTAGCTTGTTCTTGATCGCTTACTCACAAGAACATATTGTACTTCAAATTCTATTGGACATGTAACATTTACTTCTGTACTAAAAACCTTACAAGATTCCGCTTTTTATGCAATGCATCTCTTTTAATTTTCAGTAATCTCAACAAAAATGGGAACTTGAAAAACGAAAGTGTTTAAATTTCAACTTATACAAAAACTTTCTCATTCAGCATTGTTTATGCGCAATACAGATAACATTCTTATCTAATATTAATTAATTTCACTAACATTAATCCCTATACATACAAAAATTTATTATACGCTACAACTTCCGAAAAAATACAGCACAAAATTTATTTTTTGTATTAAGATTAAACTCAAAAAATTATCTTTTTAATGATATCAAAGCTTTAATCTACATATTAAGTTTCGATGTTTAACGAGTTTTTAACGAAATATTTTAACTATATTTTTCAACAATGTATTTCGCACAAAATAAAAATAAAATTTAATCTGCACGAGTACGTCAATGGGAAAAAAAATTTAGCCTGTATCAACCTGTTGCCCAAACATTGACAGAAGTCCAAATTAAAAAAATAAATCAACTATTAATGTAAATTAAATATATAAATGTGTAAATTTCAGCAAGTGTCTGCATGAAGCAAAAAAATTTGAAATATATTTTCTTAAAAGTAAAGGGAGCAAAAGATTTCTATGACCTTTTACAATATCTATATTATTAATTAAATCACACAATTAAATTTAAGGCAAACATGGTTTAATATATCTATTGGATAATCACTGTAATCAGCGCCCATCAGTTAATTTTAAGCAGGGGCACGCATTTACTAACAAAATGGTCTAAATGAACTAAACAATTATATTTTATGTTACTTGAGTCAATAAATGCTCCGATGAATTAAGAATTTTAAATTTGTACATAGGTCCTTTACATAGGTCCTTCCCTTTGTAATCCTTTTACATATTTACCCTTTTACATTAACCTTTGAATCATATTTAACACATTTTTTGAAACATCAATATTTTAACACTTAGCACTCCGATCTCTAATCTCAGGAACCATTCAAGGCAGTGCATCATTTTGGCGTTTGATTTGATTATTTTATTAAATTTTGACTGGTAGAAATACTTAAGAGTGGTAAAAATATGTAGATTAATTTTCTGGAAAAATTTATATATATTAATTTTTTGGAGCAATGAACAAGTTCTCTTATTCGAAAAATATTTATGCATCTAATTACTTTTCGGAGCGTTAAGGGTTAAATAAAAATGTTTGAACTTCAATCAACTAAATCATTCACTAAAACTAAATAATTTATGAAATTTGAATATCACTCTTCTATAAAAATTGGCAATTTTAGTACACTTCATAGTTTGTTTCATATATGTCCTATGATTATAAAAACATTGATTATTCTATTATTGGTATGTAAAAACTGACATATTTGATCGCAGAAGATAGAAAGTTTATTTATTGAATTTGAGTTAAGAGTTGAAGTGTCAAGAGTATTTCGAAGAATATGACTCCTTGGGACAAAAGGGCTGTGTAAAATTTAAACTTCATAATTTTTTCATAAGAACATTTATTGACTGAAGTCAAATAAAATATTTTCATTTGCATCATTTAAATGTTTTGAAAGTAAAACTAAAAACTGAATTTTGTTGAATTACTCTTTAAGATATTGTATAAATTACAAAAAATTTTCTGCATTGCATACACAACTTCAATGCTGAGCGACTTTGCATTCAATTTTCATGTTAAAAAAAGATGTGCTTGGTTTCAGTAAAAAATGCTTTTATATTAATTGCAGTTTAACATTTCCACTCTAATTTAATGTGCAAATTTTATAAGCTCTGACAGAAATTAGGAAGTAATACAATGAACTGAACTGTTTAAGGCCTACATAATAGTATGACTAAATTATATAACTATCAAAATCTGAAACTTTGATAACTAAATATTTTGCAGAAAAAGCTATTAAGAGATCAAAAATAAAATAGATAATGGAAAACTTTAGAGATCTTTTATATTGGTGATCTGCTGGTCACCAAAGGCGGCAAGTTTCTTAATAAAGATATTACTTAGTGAACTATTGTAATATATATACACACACATACATTTTTTCCCTTTTATGAGTGTAGATATTATCGACTTTCAAGCAAATTCATTCAGAAATATGAGATTGTTCAAATATTGGTAAATAAAACAGCTATAGATTCTCTTGTATATTACTTCTTTTTAAATGAATTTAATTCCGCTATTTATTTTTCTGATAAAAACAGTCTTACTTTTCTATGAATAATAGAATTAATTATCATTTATTTCAAAATATATGAATAAGATAAATGTATGCACAAGATCTCATAAATACAAGATAAAATAAAATTTTTACAAAAAAAAAAAAATACAGACAAAATAGCATCGATTTCTGAATTATATATATATATTTTAAAAAAATACAGTTAAAAAATATCCAGACGGGAAAAAGCTACGAAAACATTATTATTGGTTTTTTTTTTTTTCTGGTCCTGCACATGAAAATAATGTTTGTGGTTTTTATTTATTTTTGTATTATTTTGTAATACAAAAATAAATAATTTCTAAAATGGAAATTTAATTATTTAATTTCTAAAATGGAAATTTTTTAGTTTTGATTCCTTTGGAGTAATATTTTCATAGGATGCTGTTCATTTTACTTCTGCAATTCCATTATCACCAATTAGCCCGACCGGAATTGCAGCTATGCAGAACTGGGTTTACGAATAAACCGTCACCCGTCTAGATGCGCGAAAAGTTTTCTTGCCAAAGGTCCAAATCCCAGTAAATCTACAATGCAACAGGTTTAGGGAATAATTTATTGAGCGCAAGTTCCCCATTCCCTATTTTTTCCTGTTTAAAAATGGTGAGAGGGGATTAAGATTTAGCCAATCACATCTCATGATACAATTATGAGCATTAACATGGTTTCTTAAAAACATTTTTTGTTTTAAAATAGCTTAGTTTCTTCAACAATTTACCTTGACGTTTTCCATTATAAAAAACAACGATGCACTGCTCTTCCCATCTTGCAAAGAAAAACCAATGAAAGAATTCCAGAAGACATGAGGCAGTAACACAAAAATTTCGAACCGAACTTCCTTCTCATTGAAGAAAGGGAAAGATCCAGTAAACCGAATCTGTCTGAGTCGTTCAAAAAGAAATTCTGATTCATTCCTAATGATGTATTTTCAAATAGTAACTTTCATTATTACTATTTTTATTCAATATTAGAATAAATGTTTACTCCGGATTATGATTTCCTATTTATTTCAACTGTTGAAAATTAAATGTTGCTATCAGGGTCCATAACTCATCCAATTTTTGAAACACGTTAATCTCTGCTAGTAATGAAGGAGAATGCATGTAATCGCGCTAAATAAAGGCAGACAGTTTGACCTAGAGTTCACAAATTTGATATAAATATAACTCAGAGGATGGCAGAATGAATATTAGAAATGATGGGTTTTTTTTAATAGAATTTTAATTAAAAATGAGGCAAGGCTTAACTTTCAAAAAAAAGTTTGCAAAATGCTTTTTAAAAAAATATCTATTCATTGACGTTCATTTTATTACCGTACATCCCCCCCCCCTCCTTTTAATCAATTTCGAAAAATATTTTTTTTCAAAATTATTTCATATATTACAACAATATTTTTGATTTTAACAAGGAAATTCAAACCATCTGTAATGTTTATAAAATAATCGCGTGCTTTTCATCCATCTTTAAAAGTAAAGGAATGACAAAATTGTTTATAATTACATATCCATTATCAATGTTACAATTCTTTTTTGTTTTCTAACAGTTCAGTTTTTTTTTAAATGGAATCTATGAGTGTTTTCGTTTAAAATATCAAGTGCACCAGTATGCTCGATAATGTTCGTCATTCTTTGATTATTTTATGAGCAAGTTTCCATTAAGTTAGTATAGTTGTTATGCGTGTTCCTATAAAATACATTCATTGCACAGCACCATGAAGATATAAACAGCACATGAAGAATAATAAGGCAAGTTACGCAGTTAAATGTCAGAAAATGCAAGCAGTTACGTATTTGACTTAAATGCATTAAGAAGATGCGTCAAAAACAGAGCTGGTGCGAGGCAATTGAAATAACGCTGCTTGCTTTTCTCTCTGAATTTGAAATGCTTTTGGGAACTCTTGCAATTCGGAGTCAAAAATACTTTGCTGAAGATATCCTGAATATGGCGTAAAAGAACTCTTTGAAATCAAATACAAAGATTCATTCCAGGCTATCCAGCGGGTCGCCGACGATGGTGCTATAGAAAAGATTGAATTTGCAGGACTATTCTTAAAGAATAATATCTATGTAACATAAAATTGGAAAAACAAACAGGCATATAAATGGATTTGTAGTAATATCGACATTCTTTTCGTAAAAGGAATCATATATTAATTTTTCTAAATTTCATTAACACAGGTGAAGTAATTGAGTTTCGAAGATTCGTTTTTTAGACTGGGGAGAGGGGGGGGGGGTGATAATGAGAGACCGATTTCATTCATTTACTACTACTCCATCTGTGTGGTGGGGTGGGCAGACATCTACTAATGACCTGCCGTTCATTGGAAGATTTAGATAGATGGAATTTTTCCTTTTCCTCTAGTTACCGTCTAAAATGTTGAGCTCGTCCCGAAACAAACCTCGTGAATTTTATCTGACAAACCGAATTAAATAAATGGAAGGAAAAGATAAATTGAAGTATAGCAAATCGATCTCGAAACTTTATTGATAAACATTTTTCGTCCCAAGTGCTGAAATAAAAAATCATAACTTAGATTTTTTTTTTCTTTTTTTGCGTAAGGGCAAGTGAAAGAATTATTGATGAAATCTGATGTGGTTTTTCTGAGATTGCTTGTTTCATTCGTACAATCCTTTTAAAGTAGTTTTTATGCCAGGAGGATTTCAAATTACTTTTATTCGTGAACTTCGAAATCCACTATTTCATCACGCATATCTAATTATGCAAGTAGTAAACTAATGTCAAGAAATCAGATGTTTCATTTCGTTTACAACAGTGGTACACACTTTTTATAGCCTTCGAAAAAAGGAGAAGTTATTCGTCAAAATAAGTTTTCTAAAAAAGTAATTCATTAGGGATAAAGAAGGTAAAACATTTTTTCCCTTTTACCTTTAAAGTTCACCAGTCTTAAAATAATACTGAAGAAATGATTTAAACGAATATAATTTTTATATGGTGCAAGCGTTTATGAATTCATCATAAATTTACCGACACATTATTCTTTTTTAGACGCCTTTTCTTTGCAAAAATAAAATGAGTGAATATACTGTTATTGATTTGGTTCATGTCAATCGGTTTAGAAAATAGGAGTTTTTACAATAATACAAAAACTTGCAAAAGGATTATGCATCTATGCTAAGAAGGCAAATGGTTATAATTTGCTTTCCCCCAAAATTCAGTTTTCGTTGTATGAAGTCATTCTGTCAATACGAAGAAAGTACAAAATATCGCTTATCGTAATATCGGTAACACGTTTGGTCATGTGAGTGACTACTTAGTTGCAGCCGTCATGCTGAGTTTTTTAAAAAGCGACTTCTGACACTTTGTCATCCCAGCACAGAACATATTATGCATAGCATTGCAGTTTTTGGTAGGTCTCATGTCATTGCAGAGATTTCATACCAATTTGCTTCATAATTTTTCGCTACCCTCTCATTCGATTCAATTCTTCCGATATTCTGTGTTTTGATTCCGTTTTCGGCGTTGAATACTTAGGAATTGAATCAGTATTAAACTATTTAAGATATCAATGAATGCAAAAAAATATTTAGATACCTGAGGTATGCTCGTTCCATCATCGCAAATAACGTGTCATACATTTAAATTATTCTTAGAATTTAGAAGAGGCACGAACGTGATTAATAAACGTAAAGATTCCTTTTATTTGGATGAGAAAAGCCTTTTTGTCCCAGGCTTCCATTTTTTGCCACGAAACTATATTTAGAAAAAGGAAGGGATTTTATTTTTAATTTGGTACATTTTCGGCATGTACACGAGTTTCAGGGAATAACGTAAGATTAAATCTACACATGTATTTAATATTCTCAGCTGTTTTTGGTGGGGACATAAATTAGCATGTTTCTTTTTTTTTTTTTTTCTCGGACTAATAGAAAATGTTATTTAAATGCTATAGCGAGTTAAAGTCAATTCAAAAATATTAACAACTGTCATATCTTCTTTTACACAGTAATTTATACGCCAAATTTAATAGAATGACCATTATTCAAGAGGAACTATAAAGACTTAAACTAGAAATGGAATAATTAGAATTTGATATCTGGATTAGTTGCCGGCTTTCAAAGACAATCACGGATTTGGATCTTCCTAATAATGCCTCAGCAAGAAATAAGAATGCCTACTCTGGACGCAGGACGACTGAAATCTGCGCATATCGATGGAAACAGCGAAAAATAGATATTGGCCTTTCGATGTATTTTGAACTGTTGCGAATCTTAAGATTACATTTTTTTAAATGTACAAATGAAAAAAATTAATTTAAAAAAATGTCTCTTGAAATAATCATAATTATTAATTTGCCACAACTCTTTCCTGAAACAATAAATAGAACGATTTCCATCTTTAGATATATTTTTTATCAAATGAGGCTTTAACCAAAAAAGAGGACGATTTCTGTCCGATATTCAGCTCTAAAACTCCAAACTCACAAAAAAAAAAAAAAAATCTTTATTTACTTTTCATAACTTTTCTGTCTTCAAATTTCCTTAGACCAGACAAGACAAAGATTTGATCTACGATTCAGATGTTAATCACGTGATACACGGCAAAGGCGATACCCAATCATCTTACAATAACCAGCTCTCGGCTTTTTTATCATTTCCACGATGTGCTTTAAATTTCAATATTAAACTGGCAATCCGCATAGAAAGACTCCATTGAGAAATTTTACTGATGAAATAATTTGGAAGTAATTCAACAGAAAAGACAATGAGTCATAACAGAAACAAATATTTTTCAACAGAACAGACAGACTAGGGTCTATGAAAATTTATCCTTCTTTTATGGAAGTCACTGGAATCAATGATTTTCTTTTTGTTATTATTTGTTATTTAACCCTGCAATAGTTTATTTATCGTCCCGTGCTGGGATTACAAAGCTGAATAATTTTTATGATACATTTTTTTACATAGTTTCATCCAAATTTGAACCCGAAAAGGCACTACCGATCCGTTCAATAGAGTGAAATACATTCGAGCCTGTAAATGAACAACGACACCGGATGAATTCACTCCAACGGACGAGTCTCGAATGCGGGCACGCTGTTCATTGTCATCCTCCATTATTATCATTAATTTGTAATTCTAATATATCTGTTAACAGCCCTGGTTCTCTGTAGTCGGTCGTCTCCTGCATCAAAGCGAACACAAGAGGAATCATGTCCTAACAAATAGTTGAACATGATAGCCTGAAGCAGAACGAGGACCAGAATACTGGAATCGTTCTGCCTGGGTGCGCACTCACATCCTGCGCCTCTTGCGAGACCGAAAAGCACTCCTTAAAATAATTCCGCGGAGAAACGATTGGCCAATAGAAAAGGAAATCGGAGGGATGACAATGATTATCGAATGTTAATGAAACGGCGATTCCTCACCACCAGATGTCCTCTCACTCACTCACATTGTTTTCAAACAACCAGGTGCGAGAGGCCAAACGCGAGATGCTAATAAAGAGCTTCTGAACTTTTAATTCCGTCGATTGTAGTTCCATTAACTTTCACCGTCACGTAGTTCCGGTGATGTTTCGCCCACTTTTTTTGTCATCGTGGCGATTATTTTCGTCCTAAACTACTGCGGGAACTCTTCATTGGATGACTCGATCAGGCTCCTATATCACATCCTTGTTAAATGTATCGACACATTGTAAAGGTGGTGCCTCCATTATTGATTGAATGCCTCCAGACGTGCTATTTTCCTCTTCCTCTAAACTGTAGTTGGGCGGGAACCCTCACAGAGTCTCGAAGGGGCGAAAGAATGGCATGACAAAAGATCTCGGAAAATATATTCATTTGGCTGGGATAAATGTAATAAAGAGGCTCTAAAATCAAGAAATGTTGATATATTCTTTAAATCTAAGGGAAGGTCGAAATGAATAAGATACTAGCATTTGAGTGCAACTACTCAAAAAGGCAGGGAAGGGGGCCAACGATCTGATGCTTTGACTGTTGGTCAAATTTACGAAATCATCATGTGTGTGTGGGTGGGGGGAAGTTATATGATATGAAATTACATAAAGCAAGTGGGAAAAAAATAAAACACAATAAAACAAACAGAAACTGATTGTAAAGAAAAAGGAAAAATATGTTTTGTATCCACAGAAAAAGTAATCATAAAATCATTTCAAATTAATTTTAAAATAATAGGGACTAGTTGAATGAGGGTCAAACAATAAAAAAATGAGCCATTTTTCCACACTCAGGCTCAAAACGTACAATAGGATTATGAGACTTATAAAAAAACGTTTCAAAAGTAAGTTAAAAGCTGTCATTCTTGAAACCGTTTAAATATGTGACTTTGTTTATTGTAACTTTCTTTTCATTCAATTCAGAATTTTTAAAATGGTTTTCAGAGCTAAGTCGTTGGAATCATATACCTGAAGAAACTTAATAGCTAAATAATTCGCTTCAATCTACACGATGAATGAGAAACATTTACAGAATAGAAAAGTCCCTTCTCTGATCAGTATCAATTTTGTTTCACTTATCATCGATCAAAGGCTAATAAACTTTCAAATTCGGTTCAATAAATCAAAATTCGGATTTTTTTTTCTTTCTAAATTTCTGCCGTTATTTTTTTTTTTTTACAATGTTTCTTTAAGTCTTTTAACGAAGCACTTTCTTTAATATACTCCAATACTTTTCAATTTGATTAAGGACTGAGCAGTTTCTTCCTGGTCTTTTCCAGCAAATTATCTTAAATGCTTTTCACCTGTTTACAACTCGGCATATAAGAGCAGCAATACATTTGAAAACATTATGTACCAAACGGTTCAGTTGAAAAAGTATGAATGCACGGCATTAATGCTTTCTCATCATCTACGTTCCTAGAATCACGCATTTTAGAATTTTCGATACAATGCAACAGCATATCCTTGTAAATAATTGGATATTTTACAGTAGATGTAAAAATGGCCAGAATGTGAAATTTCTTCTATTCTTTTACTCGGGATTTTTATGCAACTGATGTAAGAGTCTCGATGGATCGATTCACCGCCCTCTAAACTTGTGTCTAAAACGAACACTGCCCAGAGTCTCTATTTCACCTTCAAGACTTGACTATGATAAGTGAAAACCAGATAATACAATATTGATTTTTGAAACTCCAAGAGAATTGGCCTTATTTACATTTAAACTGTATACTACGACTTCTGTTTCCGAAACCTAAGCAATTTTATACGTTGCGCATTTACATTAACATTACCTGCAATATGCATAGAGCAGTCCTTTAAATCTATTTCCCCAAACATTGTTCCATTCCATCAGAATAATTTTTTTTTTCTGAATTCTGTGTTTAATTTTTCAATTCTTTTAGCATCTCTCATTATCTTTTCGTTCCTTTACCGTTTTGTTCCGTGGGGATTGAATTTCTTAAACACTTCATCCCTGATTTAAATTCATAGTTGTACACTTTTTCACTTAGCAATCATTTCAAAATTTTATTACAATTTTTTGGCCCCTTTCTGTAACAGGCTGCTTTTCTGAAACATAAAAGAACCCAAATAAAATGTCAGCCTTTTTCTTCCAATTTAAGACATCCGTAAGTCAAACTAGATGATAGAAATAGGTCACATTAAAATGACCAATGATGTAAAAAAAAAAACCCTACCGCATATTAATTTTTAAAAAAATAATCCTTCTTTTTTTTGGATATTTGGATATAAGTTTTGATAAAATTTAAAAAAAACAGATTGTTAAACTATCTTAAGTAGATTATATTTTTGATTAAAGTATCTGTCCAGTGATCAAAGAAAGGATCTCACTTCAGGGGAGGATGAGGCACTATATATGCCAATTGATGAATACTGCTGATTTTAACCTGTTAGCTATTTTTGACGAGTATACTATATTTGGCGACGATACTTTTGTGTTAGTTATATTTGACGAGTATTAGAAAAAGTACATTTTGCATTATGATGAGTTTATTCGTCAGGGATAATAAATAGTAAAGACAGCTAATTTTTTGCGACACAATTTAGAAACGCATTTTTCCGAAGAGGCCGAAACAGTGAACTGGTTAAAACTAATTCCCGATGGCATTTAGTGCACAGAAATGCTAGTATGCGAAGTATCCGTTAAAATTATTATTGGAAAACTATATTATGTGTAAGAATCTTGCTGCACTCAGTATGATCAAAGAATTTGAAAAGTAATGAGAAATTGAACAAATGAAAAGCTTGAAAAGTACTCACGACAATTAATAACATCAGCATAAAGAATCAGATGAAATAATGTGTATAAAGTAAACTATGAATGAAAATGATGCGAAAATTTCAAACAAGCTAAATTTATTTTTTACGAATAGAAGTCGGCGATATTCGAAATCTATCATTGTAAATAAATAAATAAATGGAATGCACTTTTATTCTGCATCGTTTTAATTGAGGCTTTTTTTTTTTTAGCAAACTTGCCATGCCAAATCAATCAATACATCTTTTAAATAGAAAGAGTGATCTTATTTAATTTAAATGCACATATCTGCTCGAATATGTCGGACCATAATTTCAATGTTCTACATTCTCCTTCTCAAATTGCTGAAGTTAGAACACTTCGTAATTTAAATAGCGGCGAAATTCGAGTATTTGGGAAGCTTCATAGTTCTATTCGGACCCTTCTAAAAATAATCTGTACGAATTTCTCACCTTTAAGTCCTAAAATTCCAGATTTGCTCTAAACTGATGTGAATATTCTAATCAATCTATCAGTATTATGATTATGCATCTTGTCCCAATACATTTGAGGCACGCAGAAGGAATGAAGTTTTTACAAGAGGATGATTATGTGTAATATTTCCAGAGAAGCAAAAAAAAAAAAAAAATCTTAAAACTCACTTCCTAATACAGTACAGTTAAAAAACAAATTTTGTGGATTGATGCGCTATTTTTTTATTAGAAAACAATTGTTACTTTCTCAATTATTGTGATGAGAGAATAAAAAACAACATTACTGAAAGTTTAAAACACAAAAGCTGTGGGCCTCGTGAAAAAAATTAATAACAGAAAAGAAAATCTTAAGCGTCTGTCTAGTATAAAGGTTGAATTGACAGTTTTTAGCTACAAGTACTGAGATTATAGAATTTCTTATTATGCTTTGAAGAATCCTTTGATCAATTTAAATATCTGACATTTAAAGGAGAGTTTCATTTTATTTGTTACCAATACACATAAAGGTACTTGGTGAAATTCTTTTGAAGAGAACTGACTTCATTGGGCAGAGAGAAGGTGCCTTTAAATTTTAATCAAGTTAAAATGACGAATAATTATTTTGAAATCATTTCGGAGAAAAGTTTATTTATTGTATTAATATATTAAACCAATGCTTCATCTTGACAGTAATAAAAAAAGGCTCAGAAAGAAAGCCACCCGGTAAAGCCATTTCGAAGCTGCCCTTAAAATGGTTTTAAAATAATAATATTCAAAGCTTTCATGATTCGGTCAGTTTTAATGATAAAAGAATGAAGCTTTTTGTTTAAAATGTGAACAGAGTGGTAATACAAAATATAAGATTAGGCTGCTGTATAAAAAGCTCAATTCTATCATTTTTTCAACAGTCCATTTAGTAACTGAAACAACTCTATATATAATTTTTATGCATTTTAAATTAATATTGTGTTGTCTTATCGAATTTTTTAACAACATTGTTGTGTTGATTTTCAATTCGTGCTATTTTATAATTTCTGTAGTTTAGAAATCAGCTACTGGATCGAGATGAGAGAGCTCCCTCGGTTTAGCATGTTGTTTTGCAGTCTGCCTGCTGTGAAAATGGCATCTGCTAGCTGAAAATATGTTCGAAATTTTCTTGGTTGAGTTTTATTGGCAAATAATTTTACACCAGATCGACAGCTGAATTATCTTAATGATTTTGCAAAACTGCATATAGATAATCGATCGATATTCAAAACATTGGGAAGCCTCAGCTTATAAATTCAAATATGTTATTTTTATAGTTGCTGGTAAAAGGCTTGTTTTGACGAATGCGAATATTTTGTTTACATAAAGAAGAATTCCATTTTTTTTTCAGAGAAATAATCATAATTTTGTAGATTTCGGGTTTTTGCTTTCGATAAATAAAATTTCCTTATTATATATAAGTAAATATTTATCATAAATACCGATTTGAGATGTAAACTTTAAAGCGTCAATCCTTTTCACATTATTTCCCACTGAAGTGAAAAAAAATCGATTATTGCTTTAAAATTCGTCAATCGATGTGACCAAAATATCAACATATAAAAAATCTGAGCTGGGTCCCTCTGCATTCTAAACTAGGGATGTTGTAAATCATGACACCTCAAGAATTTTGCCAAAAAATTTCCATCATATATTACTCATTTAATAAGATTTTCATTTTGCTATTGCTGTAAAATCTTTTAACTGCTTTCAGAATTACAAATTTGAAATTTCCCAAACCTGATAGAATTCATTTTTCAACTTTAAACTAATATACAATATTCATTAAAGTGTTCTAAATTAGAATTATTTTTTCAACTTTAAACTAATATACAGTACTCATTAAAGTCTTCTAAATTTTTAGATATTAAAATAATGACAACAACTTAGATTCTTAGAATCAAGCGAGGTCCGTCATTTAAAAACTGTTGTCCTTATCGACAACAATCAAAACATAGGTTTTTGCATTTCGTTTTGTTCATGAATTTATATGTGTTAAGATCATAGCAATGTGTTGCTAAACTCATAAAATAAAAATTTTAAGTTACCAATCCCAGCGTACCTTGCAATGTTTCTGTAGCGAATTTGCTTCGTAATGTCTCGAGCTGATGTCGGAAATCTACTCTTAAACGGAAAAGATCCCCTTGTCTTTAGGACAAAGTGGGTTATTTTCACTGCCTGGATTCAGCAGAACCGCATCATTTCACGAGGAAATCTGTCATCTGATTCATGACAGGCGTGATCTCGGACACGCAAAGATTATTAAACGTCCCTTTAAAAAAATGTACATCAAATAAATGATAATAATACAAAAATGAGAATTGCAACCTCCCATCTGTCTTTACAATGTTACGAATGATTCTTTGATAGATGACACCACGAGTTGCATCGCCAACGGTTTTGGAGTATAAAATAACATGTCTGAAAAAGGATTCCAGATTAGTAATTTAGTTCAGATTAGTAATTTAGTTGGAATGCAGAATGAATTTTCATTCTGCATTCTCGAATGATTTAATGAATACATTAAATGAGTCTCGTTGATTTGACGTACCAAATAAGCACGTTTGAATTCGCTATAAATGGAGAACACCGGAAGAAGCGAAATCGGCATTGTTCATCTTTCGAATCTAAGATCAAGAGGATGACTAGAATTCCCCACAATATCAAAACAAGATAGGTTTGGCATTGATTTTAAATGATGATGCAAACAAGTAACAGCCGTCAATGAGGAATAGTTATCAAATACAAACATTTTGAAGGAAATTTTAATATTATTTGTTTAAGCCATTAAACATTCGGAACTCTTCAGGTGCATTTGATAGCGAGAGATGCATCACTTATCACAGCTGTTTCCCAAAAACGGCATCAAATATTCTACAAAAAATGAAAAGAATGGGGGGGGGAGGAGAAAGGCGTGCAACACCTGTTTACTTTCTGGCCTAAAAGCGACACTGATAGCGGGTAATTGCCCACCGTCCGGGCGACATGACAGCTCCTAATAAAGCGAAGCGCGGGGAAAACAAAACGCTGCCCACGCTGGAGCGGCCTTTGAAGGGCCCGCAAGCTCTTATCGGTCACCTGTGCAAACACGGCGCCCTTTGCCAGGCGGATGTGTAACAACCTCGCCAATTTCCCTTTCGCGGGACCCTCGTCCCTGTTTGTTCCGAGTGGGCGGTGGCACACAGCGGGCCGTCCCGCTCGAAAATAGAGCCTGCAAAAACACCCCGGAGAGTCCTGGCAAAGATCTGGGTTTCTTGCCGGGGTCTCGTCAAAGAGGCGCTGATGGATGCACGCCAAAACACACAATATCATTCACTTGGAGTCCTTGCTATCGCACATTCCGAGGAGGGGGAGACGGCGTTCTCCTCGCTGTTGTTTTAGGAGCGATCCTTCAAGTGCGTGGAAGAAGAGATGTCGTGAGAAAAATTGCTTCGTGAGCAGATTTTATTAACTTCTTTTTTTTTCACTGAAGAGTGAACTTTGGTAGGATTGAGGAGTTCAATCAGGGAAAGAATAATACGAGGGAACTTTTATGATTGATACGAATTAGAATGAATGAATGTCATTTCTTATAAATAATTTCTAATGAAATATTTTATATAATATATAATTTCTAATGAGACCCAAAAGTTTCCCCACAAACAATTTTGATCTGCAGAGACTTCTCCTCGCATACGTTTGTCGCTTGCGATGACGGAAGCAATCCATCGGTGTCTTGTCGAAAGACGCTACAAAACGGCGCTTCATTTGCCAGCTGCCTAATGTCTTGATGATGTAAGCGTTTTTTACTTTCTTCAACTCAGAATTCAAAAGAGACTGAAGAGATATCGTCACAATCGATCCGACAAATAATTCGCAAGCATCTTTCACGAATTCCAAAAGATCCAGTAAAACCTTTTCAGCGATGGCACATTATTTCACTCCATTTTTTGGATAGTTGGGATGATTCATTCCGTTAAGAGGGCGCATTTCATCGAAATGGGCCGCGATGGTGCAACCGGAATCATGGACTGTGAGAGACCTCATGTGTGCGATTACCAGACACCTCACAATACAATAAGCATTTTGGTAAAAATGCAAGTCATGCTGTTTGACTACTTCGTCTACTTAGAATTTTATCGTGGAATACGAAATGAGATTCCCATCACTGAATATCGTTTTTGCAGCATCCGTTCTTTTGGTCAGTCTTTAAATCTCTACTAATAATAAATCAGGAAAGACCGTTAGATTTAAATTTACTAAAATGCGGCCCCAAACATACTTTGGAAGGTTAAAATGTTCATATCTGAGTGATTTTTAAAAATTTTAATTCATTAAAAGCCAAGCAAAATTGTATCTTTCTAATATAACGTATGAAAATATTTGATCAGAATTGTTTTTAAATCCTTCTATAATTCAAAAAAAATTTTTTTTTTTCAATAATACCAATTTAAACATCGTAAAATATTTTGGTTATTTTTAACTAATATTTAAAAAAAATATTTCAAGCATATTTTCAAACAAATAGTTTATTGTTGAAGTTAAATTCGGATCATTTTCATTGTTGCTATACATATTTGGTGTTGGATTTTTTTTTTCCGATGTCGTTTGATGATCAGCGTATGAAGATTCGTCTTATTTTTCTGTGTTCATTTAGGTTTCAGTAAAAGGGATATTTTAATAATTTTTTTAAAAAAATGTTGTTGCACTTACTCTAATTATCTAACTTCAGAATCACAAAAGGTGAAAGGGTTTGAAAGAATATTCCTTTTTAAGTACTGCTGCTCTTTCTTATGATATAACTAGGTTTATAAAGATATAGACAAAAAAAAGTAGGAAAATTCACGGCACAATGAACGGCATGGTGTAAGGCTTCCAAAGCAGTCTATCAAAATTCAACAATATTTTGCTCAAGAAGCCATTCAGACAAAGTTAATCTCGGAGAACCAAAGGATGGTCGAAAGTATCTGGTGTTAAATAAAATAAGATTGCACATTCTAGTAATATCGGATTCTATAATTTAGCGACATAGAAAAAAAGGGAACTCATTTTACCAACTGATCTGTTACAGTTACTGCTTTTGTAATTTCGTCAGATCTCTCAAACCTCTTTTCTATCTGACTAGAGCCAACAGGAGACAGAAGATTGTTGAATTATTCCGTTAAAAGAATTTCACTTCAGTTGACGCAGATAATGTGCAAATCGGGAAATATGCATTTCATAGTTACCTTTCTCCGATTTTGCTTTATATTTAATGGAGGACTGCCATAAACTACCGTAACTTAATCCAATTGCAGGGGCAGAAGAGAGAATCTGCTTTTATTTCATTTATTTGACAGAGTATTCTATTTCTATTGGTGTCGCATTTCTTTCGCGCTCTTATTTTTCCAGGTTTTGCTTTCAAAGGAACAAAAAAAAAATCCTCCCGCTCACAGAAGGGGGTGAAGAAATCGTTCCATCCATCTTGGGAGATGTCACCCTCTGCTCTGATCTCGGCCGCGGTAGCCTTGGTGACAAATAGCTTGAGAAAATACGGTTCAAATGACTCCTAAAAGCAGTCTTTAATTTCTTGTCCCTCTCTGCCTATTAAGGCTACAGGAAGAAATCGTTTCTTGATGATTGTCAGAAAAATAAAATAAACACTACTACATTTCATCCATAAAAGCTATGTAAATTGCTTCTGATCCGCAAAGACGAGCTGGGAGAGAATTTCGTTTATTCTAAAGATAAATAAGAAAAAATAGGAAGATATTTACATAATACAAACATATAGTATGATTTTTTTATTTCCATTTTCAGTCCACTGGTTGTTTGATTTTTCTTTCATTTGTTAACTTTAATGATTCGTTCAAAGCTGCTTAATTTTACCGCCAACGGCGCCAAATACTATTTCCCATCAGACTTGCCACCTGTCATTTTTAATGTAAAAGGTCGAGGGCTCAAGCGCTCTTTCGAAATTCCGTCACTAGGCTCTTCATCCCCTGCCAGCCCAGAGAGCTCACCTTTGCAGTCAAGAAGACTGACTGCATTTTTTAGAAGAATACAAAGAAAGAAAATATTTTTCATGCTTTAAAACAATATGAATGTGTATGCTCTGCTTGCTTGCACTGCATGTAAAGCTTAGAGCTTTCTCTTGAAATGTTATGGAGCAGACTGGATTCGTGCATTACGATACTTTAGCTTTGTCCACATACAACATACTCCCTTATCAGTAAGTTTCTCATATATTTAGGATTTTCGATCTTTCCATGGTTCCATTTACATTAGTATTAAATTAGACAAATAAATTTAATGAAATATATTGTATATTCTAAGTGCGCCAATAGCAGTTTCGCAATCAGAAAGTCCACCGCAACCAATCACATAAGGGAGATAAAAAGAAAGGGGAAAAAAGGAAGGAAATGACTAGCTTTGTAGGGTAAGAATGGGAGCTTTCGTTATTAGCACTCAGGAAAATGCTATGGAATGAAATTTAATAGGAAAAAACAAATTCTACTTTTTTAATGCGCAATCACATTATTAATAGTACGGTTGTCATCGAACTTCATGATTCCGATTTTTCTTCTAAACATATGCTTACAAACAAATGAAATTCTGTGAAATTAAAAGAATAAATAATTATAAATAAATTGCAAAGAATAAAAGAAAAAAAGAGTGGGCCGAAAGCTCTAATGTATCGTTTTCTATCGCTACTAATGTGCCAACATTACTGAATTTAGTTGAAAATTGGAAACATATATTTTTGTCTTTTATGCATCAAAAAGTTAGAAGGAAAAAAAATGTGTGGCATTTCAGATAAATAAAATTTTGGCACAGTTATCATATCTAATTTCAATGTTGCTGGCTAACAAATTCCACACTTAAAGAATATTCCTTCGATATATTTCATCCAAAGAGGGTAAGCAGTGCATCTTTCTTCATTCGAAGAATAGTTTAGTCTTGAAAAAGCTAGAATTTCCTTTAAGAAAAATCCCAAGTGCAGCGGCGATGCATTTAATGGAAAGCATAGATTCATTGCGCTGTGTTTTTGTGACTCGAAGTGAAAAAATATCTGGTGAAATCGAAATGGACTGAAAAGGGGGAGAACAGCTTTCAAGCACTCCCAGTTGGGTGGAGGGAAGCAATCCATTTTGATTATTACTTTCCGAGAAAATTGAAATGGTATATGCAATGAATGAATATCTATGAGGGTTTTTCGGATTTCGTTCCAGTCAACCTTTAACAAATGACTGCTTCAATCACCTGCATTAGTTAATGGCATATTTAACTCATGGCTGACACTAAATAAGTTCCTCATCGGTCAAATTATCTCTCCGAGGCTGTAAGTAATCAACACGTGCTTTCAATTATTCGGATTGCTCCATTCACTTATCCAATTTCCTTTTGCAATTGTAATAAATTAATACATTAAAAGTAATTTCCATAATAATGTGATGTTCACTCTTTATCAGAAAGATGGCACAGCTTTCCAGTGTGTTTAAACAGTTATTACGTTTTTATGAAACGGAAGGATCAAACTGAAAAATATCTGTCCATTTTTGAAAAGGAGTTTCGAAGTAATTAATTCGTAAATAAATGACGTACATCGTACATTATACAACATCAACTTTTTTCTTTCCGAGCGGAAACCTGATCTTACGCAATCAAGATTTTTATTTAATAAAAAAATAATTAAAAAAACCGCCATCGCCTTTTTCGAATGTTAGTTCTCTCGTTTTTTAAGAGGTTCAATCAATATTAAAAAAAGAAAAAAATTGCATTATGTAAAAAAAGAAATTAAAAAAAAGCGTTCTTTTATTTTGCAATGCTAGATTCATAAATTATTGATCAAAATAATTTATAATCAAATTTCGATCTGCCATTTTAACAGAAATTTAAAATGAGAAGCAGCATCCCTTTATTTCAAACCGTAGGTTGTTTCATAAATGCCTATCAAATACTACTTTGCAACAAGTGATGTATTTTCCATAAGATAATGTATGAATTTGTATTTGAACACGACTGTTATTTTATGCCTTGAAAACATAATCATATGAGATATTTTCAATGTCATTTTTAAAATTTTATCTAAAAAATCTTCAGGAAGCATATAAACTCACAATGGAAAAACAAAACCAAACGCTCTTCATTTCCCCCTCCTTTTGCGTTCTTTTAAAAGTAAGTATGAGCGGAAAAATGAATTTCAATAATAAATATGTTTTTAAAAAAGTGAGAATTTCAGATCATTTTTTTTCAATAGTTTAGACGTTTTATCATCTACTGATTTTGAAAGAATAAAGAATTAATAAAATGTTAAAATGTTTAAGTAAAGGATGAAAATAACTGTTGAACACCACTAAAACTTAAATAATGACTGGTTTCGTTCATTCTGACTACGGAATAAATGAGAGCAGGGGGGAAAATACACCTTTAAGAGACATGCAAAAAAATATTGAGATTTTGTAATTTTCCGATTAAAAAAAAAGAATCATCAGTTCCTAGAAGATTCCTAACAAATTATACATATAAAATATTTATCTTTACTCTTACAAGGTTCCGATTCTAATTTATACAATGGCACTTTATTAAATAGTTGAATAATAATTCTTGTTAATTAATAAAACGTTTTGAAATGTTCGGTGAGATGCTGCTTAATCTTAATGGTCTAATTCGTATTAAAAATCAAATTTCAATGACACTAACAATTGAGTTGTGCCATATTTCGATAAAAATATCGCGCATACACATGAAAAGGGAAAACATTTTAATGGATTTCATTTAAATTCTTTTTTTTTCTCTGTATATTAACTTTGTATAAAATTATGTTAATACATTTTGAAAAATTATTGTACAGACTTTTCTAAATATTAAATTCACTGATCTACTGAAATAAAGGCCATCGACATCCATCCTTTATTATATAAGTGGAATTCAATAAAACTTTTTTTTTTTTTTTTTTTTTTTAAGGAAACCAAAAATTTTAACTTTAAAGTGCAGATAAAAATGAAGAAAACTATTGCTATGATTCTAAAGGAAACCTGATTCATTTTTTAAAGAAATTGATATTTTAAAAATGTATAAAATGGATATACAGAAACGTTGATAAGAGATCGCTAGAATTCAAATATAGATAATCACCTTCATGAAACAAATTTAAAAAAGCCCGAAGTTATTAAAGAAGAAATTCGGGAATAACAAGCTCAGTTTCCCAGAGCAAAGACAACCGCCCGTCTTCAGCCAAATATAAACAGAAAAATATTTCATGCGCCAAGCTCCGAATGAATCAAGGAGTTTAAGTAGTTATACTTTGGTTTCCTCAACCGATTTATAAACGAAAAAATATTATTCAATCTGCTGAGTAATAACTCAGATATATCACTTAGTTGACTCCGTTTAGAAGTGGACTGAAAACATTACGAAGCAGAAATCGAAATCGTATTATTTCGAATTTCAGAAAAACTAATTTGGTTTCGATCAGTAGCGGCATAAGAAGTTCCCGGTATGATTAGAAGGACAGTGAAAGGGTTAAATAGAAAAAAAAAAGATACATTTATGAAGATCTTTAAAAAAAGGAATAAATGAATGAATATTTTAGTTCCATTTGTCTCAGTTCTTAAAAGTTTCCACACAAATGAAACAACAAACCAAACACACACACACAAAATAAATAAATAAATAAATAAAATAAAATAACTCTGCGCAGTCTCTATTTTGTGATACCAACAGGCACTGTTGCAAGTTTGAGAGACTTTTGAATTTTAGCAGAACAGAAGATTATGTATCGAGTTAGACAGATTTATTTACTTTTAGATCATTATCTAAGAAATATATATATATATAAAAAAAGAAAACTTTGTTTTATTCGTTGATCCATTTAGGTTTTGATCCTTGCATTGTGCATGTGGAAATTTAAAATATATATAATCTCTAAACAAAATAAAATTTTTCATTTTTGAAATAATAATCATAACAGTAAAACAAGTAATAAAATAAAAGGAAACGAATTCAAAACATGGAATTTTTGAAATTTTAAATTCATTTAAAAAGAATATTTTTATTTTTGTTCTTCATTTTGACGTAAATCTAATTTTTGTTCGTTTTTTCAAATGACTTCCATTTTATCTTCTGTGAAAAAAATTTTTTTTTTAACTTCGATCATTAAGTGAAATTTCGGTCAATATTATTTTCTACGTTGACTAATATGTTTGGAAGCACAGTCCAATCTGAATGGTTTTATTACATTATTTTCAGAGTCATTTTGTATCACTCCTTTTTTATCCTCCCATTTTCTGAGAACTCATTCTGAAACGCACCAACTACTTAAGAGGATGTTGAATTAAATAAAAAAAAAAAAAACTTTTTTATTGAAATATGCAAAATATAACATATCAGTTCTTATTTTTTAAAGAAATTTCATAAGTATAGCAATACTTTCTTTAACTGATATCCATGATGTTAGATCACAAGATAATAATATGTTACCACACTTATCTTGTGGTAAATGTTGTATTACCGGGGTTTTTTTTTTTTTTTTTTCCGAGACTCGCTCATATTAACAAAAGCCAAGGAAATTTTTCAAATGATTACTACAAATGGACTTCTGATGACAGTATAGGCCATGATAAATATATATAAATGGTAAAAAGCAAATAATGTTTTTTTTTTTTTTTTATATCTGGTAATAATTTTCATCCATTCAACATGCTGAGCTAGGTGCTGAAATTATTACCATATGTTTCTTAATTTCTATTATTTAGTATTTGAATTTTCCAAGTAATTTTATTTATATAACGTGCCAATGTACTTTCACTCAAAGCTGAGAAATATACAGAATCGGGGGGGGGGCATACACTCGATTTGTTCTACTTTTAAAACCTGAATAAAGTAAAAAGAAGCAAGGCATCAAAGAAAACAAATCAGCTTAAATTTCCTGGGTAGTTTTTTAACTAACACGCATTTATTAATAGATAGAATTGGTAAAGAATTTTAAAAAATAAAATGCGGCAGTTTTTTGGTCTCTCAGAAGGGCAAAAACAGACTACCCCTCCAACGGCGACTTCCAAAACCGACTCATTTCAAGTCGATTTACCTTCACACAAGACAAGAAACTTGCCGTCCTTAAAAAACGCGAAAGTTAAGAGAAGAAACATGTGCTTACTGTTCTGTAAATCAAAGGCGGAAGACCTGTTGCTCGTGGTAGACGATGGAGACGCTGCGTTAGCGTATCCATTTGTGTTGTTTCTGCAGTCCAGGGGGGCGTCCGGAAAAGGAAGTCGGGGCACCCCCGAGAAGTGATCCGGCAGGCACAGAGGCGTCTGTCCGGGAAAGCCGATGGCTCCGGCAGGGTAGAGTCCAGTTCTCGGGAGAAACACATAACCGTTGTAGAAAAATGGCAGTTGGAAGGCTGCTACCGGATTCCTGTAACCGGGACTTGCGGGGCTCCCGGATATCAGGGAGTCTATTGAAAAAGATGCGCGCTGCATGCTGGTTGGCCGGACCGAGAAATGCACATAGTATCCCACACTAGCGACACTTTTGTTTTGCTACGTAGCTTTAATCTTTCTTCCGCGCGGGCGAGGAAAAGTTAACTTTGGCGTAGGGTTGCCGAAGAAGTTCTGCTTGGCGACTAAAACGGTAGCCAACTGTTGAAATTGGAAATGGGCGGGGCGGTTTCCTGCGCATCACCAGACGTCAACACGTAATCAAGCAATTTGATGCGCACTTTTGCCCAATTAAAGGATGGTGCGATTGCAGTTTGCTTTGGACATAGGAGAAATTGTTCAGGATGCCCGCTTGATTTTAAACAACAATGCGATAATCTGGTTCCTGCTTTTATAATAACTTATCAATAATAAGTAATAGTGAGTTTAATTATAAATTATCATGAAAAGAAATTTATTTTTCCTATTTGTTCATTGTAATAAAACTGCTTGTTACTGAATGACTTTGAACGAACTAAAGAGACAGTGTGGGTGGCGGTGGAGAGAATATTAAAAAGGGGAGCTTAAAATCACAAGATAATTCAAACTGATGGAATTTTGTGCTGAATCATATGAACTAAATATCACAGTAAATGTTCAAATATGTTATAATTGCTAACAGTAAATATTTTGCCGAAGGAAAAAAACAAAGAAAAGCAACACATGTAAAGGAATATATTAAAGAATCAGAATTTCTACGTAGAGATAATGAGGTGGGAAAAGAAAATTTTTAAGGATAAAGTGATATTTAGGATTGCACAAGACTCTCTCCCTCCTGCTAAGCTCATTCTGCAAAAAAGACAAGGAATTCAAATATGAAATTCGATTTCAATAAAGTTCTTTTCTTGTCTTTTTTTAAAATTCTATTTTGCTTTTTTTAATTTTTTTATTTAATTTTTTTTTTACGTTATCTATTAAATTGCATCATTTCTTGTTCTTTTACACTTTACAATGCACCATTTTATAGTATAAATCATTGTTTAAATTAGGGAATAAATATTTTCTGATTATTTGTCCTATAAGCTACAAATACAGAAAGTTATTTGAATTTAGACTAAACTAATTTTTAACTGTTCACAAGTCATAATTATTATCGCACTATTTTTACAAAATCCTGTTTTGAAACGTAATTTTCGGAAATTAATATGGATAGTGGTATGGAAAGCTTCTACAAAAATAAAATAAAAAAAAATAATAATAATAAAAAACCCGATCAAAGCATTATATACAAAATTGAAAAGGCTGAAGGATTTCATTTAAAAGGGCTTCTATAAACGTTTGCAACAGAAGCTCTTCGCAAAAAGATAATACATCCGAGGTTGAAAATAATGAGACGATATTTAATGACAAACAATATGCAATCCATAAACTATTAGAATATATTACTCAAGAAGACAATGAATAATATGTTTCAACGTGAATTTATTTTTCATGAAAAGAAATTAAAATGAACATATAAAGTAAATAAGAAAATATGAAAATGTTTAGCTATAAACCAAGAATCTCTGGAATTATGATATTTCGAATGAAAACACTGACCCTCTTATTTCGTTTTTAAATAGCGATGCGCCTGGAATCCACACAAAATTTCTTTCGTATATTAACCCAAAATATAAGAAAATACTAGAATCCAGAAGAATGGATTAGCAAACGATCATGCAGTGAGATGCGCTTTTTAACGAAATGTGCAAAATACAGGTTTTCAAAATTTCATCCCTTGAAAAAGAATTGCGTTAACCTTGCAGCACCTTTATGCAATGTTCGTTAATGTTAAAAATATAAATTTCTGGAGAGACGAAACAAGGGTTTTTTAATACAAAAAGTATTCTTAAAAGCCTATTTTAAATATTTTCCTATATATTTCTATATTATTATTTTTTATTTCATATTATGAAATTTTTTTTCCTTAATCCCCTGAAATTCCTTTTCGAATTACTAAAATTTTATTATTGAAAATCTTTTGTTTGCTGCAGAGACATTTCACAAAATTCACTGAAAATAAATCTAGGGTTTCGTTATTTTGAAGAGCTAGATTTTACTGATACATTTGATCTCGAATTTTTAATTTAGGCCTTTTGCCATTTTTTAATTGTTATTTAAGGCGATTAAGAGAAAGTGACTTGTAGAAAAACAGTACAAGAGGAAAAAACGGAAAAATGAGATCGGAAATAAAGTGAGTTTTGGATAAAGAAATGCATCAGCCATTTTTTCATTCAAACTTTTTTCTCGCACGAGTACAGAATTTTCGTCGATTTATCATGCTAAAAAGTAATTATGTTTGTCACTGACGTGGATTCGGGACGAATAGACATCAAATTTACCGTAACACTATATTTCAAGATAGCAGTGCGCACAGTAAGATAAGAGGCAGATTTTTTTCAAAATGTCATTATTTCGTCTTGTTTATGCTAACTGCAGGCTGGCAGTTAAGGAGTGCAATTATCCTATAATAGATTCGGATGTCGAATGAATAGTAAATTGGACAAAACTGAGTTGTCTGCGAAGACATTTCAATTATTAATCGTTCTTATTTTTTTAAGTTAGTTCTCGTATAAAAAGACCGTTCTGGTGACGTCCAAGATGAAATGAGACGCTGCCTGTCGTCAACACCAGCAGACCGATTCGATTAAAATGTTTTCCATACTGAGGTAATCATTAAAGAATGTTTCATTCAGACTATGGAGATGAACAAAAGGGTCGCAAAATTGTGGATTTACTTTCGAGAAAAAAACGAAACTCCCTCATTTATCTTAATATTCAACCTCTTCTTCACTTTAATATTTCTTCCATTTTGATGCTCCATTTTCTTAACAAATTTTCGCTGCATCTTTTTGTTTATTGATTTATGTTTTCTTCTCTCTGTTCATAAATTCCATTTTTTAAAGAAGAATTGCGCTTAAATGAATGAACAAAGCGTTGCTTTTTTTCAATCCGGGCACTCAGCTTTCCCGAAGACATTTCCATCCAACAGAGACACTCATTTTATGATACCTTAAAAGTTGGAGAGGAAGTTGAAACATTTTCAGTTGCGCACCCATTTTGCTCCGTTTCTTTATGCTGTAAAACACACGCTTAGTGGAAATGACATGCAGACGGTTGGGTTCCCTTTATTTCTTTACAGGCTTTTGAAGCAACTGCATCAGACTTTTTGAGGGACTTGATGTAGAGATAGTTACCATCAGACTGCAATCCATTCTTGTGGTATCAAAAGATGAATTTTAAAGTCTATAGTATAAAAGAAGTAATAATAAAAAAAAAAGATCTCTTTGATACTCTTGTACATTGCATTTACGTAAATAGAACGGTTCGTTTGCTGATGGGTCACTATTAAATAAAAGCACGTAAATGTCAGTAATCGGTTGATCGCATCTGACCATTGATGATACCCACGTTTACTTAACATGTATTCAAGCAATCACTTTCTACGATAAATAAAAAATAGAATCTCATTTATTTTAAATGCGAATGGAATGTACAACTGATAATGTTTTAAGGCGGAATAGTTCTAACAACGAATGGATTGAATCACGCACATGTGACTTCATCTTCATGTTTCCCCAAATGTTCTCTTTTAATGCAACTTCCTCTTTCGGCTCATATTTCAGTTATCACTTTTTCTCCGAAGGTCAAAGCAGGTTGATAGAAGCTTTTGAAAGAAAGAGGGAATTCGTACTTCTTATTTTATTTGCTCACCTGTAGCTGTTTTTATTTCTTCTCTCTATTTTTATGTAAATTCCCAAAAATTGAGTGCCATGCTTTTTTTTTTTTAGCCATTCCCTTTCATTAATGAAGATGTCACGGTTTTTCTTCGGTGGTAACGGAGCTTTTCAGGCAATGGAAGTCATATTCATTTTGCCAAAGAAAGGCTGTTCCCGTCAAGCTATCAAGCCATTTGCAAGCCATTCCCGTCAAGCCAAGCCTGTGCCCATCCACAGACAGTGCTTTGGCTGGTTCCCCTCCCTTTCACGCTGCGCAGGCATGATCAGCACTTTGAGCTATGTTACGAGATACAGATGTTGTTTGTTTTGAACGAGAGATGAAAAATACAATGTCACTCGCTTTCTGTTTTTAACAATATCTATGCTGCCACCACTCATTATCAGATTCACTTTAATGAAAAAGTAAATACACTGACTGAGCAGAAGAATCTTTGAAACCGAAAAGTAGGCTGAGCCGACGGAACTGCAAAACAATTTTCCTCTCGGCATTCGGTCGCCAGAGTGGAGCGATGGGACGAGACGGATGGGATAAATATCATTCGAAAGTCTCTCAGAATCAATCAAGCGATAAGTAAATAAATTAAAAAAATTCTCAGATTTTTAATTTTTTTATTAAAATTGAAAATATGTATTTAATAAAAATGGGTCAATAGTTATTTTGAATTTTTTAATGCCCTTTGCCGCGAATAAATGTGGCAGTATTCATTGTTCCTTCAAACATTCAAAATTTAAATATTTTTTTCAATTCCTGTAAAATTTTTATTTATTGTCAACTGTTTTTCTAAGTATTATATCGAAGTATTATAAAAGGATCAATTATCACCGATTAAGTGTTTAAATGTAATTCATTTTTTTCCTTCGAAAGAATAAACTAACATTCATTAAAAAACTACTAAATGATTGAGAATAAATTATTTTATAACGAAATGACTCACATCAAGCATTAAGATTTATTTGTTTCTGTTTGAATCCATTTCGATTCAAAATTGATTTGATGATGATTTCGATACAATGATTTGAAACGATTCCTCGAACTTTTCTCTGAACCAAACAGAATATACCGTCCTGCAACTCGATGCGGTGGAGGCGCTTTCAGAAAGAAGTCTCCAAAAGCATTCCTTCCATAAAATGCATTGTGAAATGGAGATGTGGCAACAGAAGCTGTACCGTTGGCGTGATCACCTACTGTCGCTCTGTCCAGACTGACCAGAGACTTCAAGAATTCTGTCTGAAGGGAGCGTTTGCAAAGAGTGTCAATAAACAGAGATGGCATCTTGAGGCTGCGGTGTGGAAAGTGATTGCTTTCTATGTCAGGAAGGCGAACTCTGCGCCGCAATGCAGGAGTGGCTGCAAAGAAGCCTTCTGCTTCACAGCCAGAAGTCCACTTGAAGCACTTACATTACCTTTGGAACGATCAATAAATAAATTCGTGAAATTTCCTTTTGCAAATGCGGTCTTTCCAGGTAAAATATTCCGTAATACAATTAAAAAGGAATACTAGCAATGGTATACTGCAGTGTGCAGTGATCATATCGTCGCTCTTTCTTGGAAAGGATGCGTCTTTGTGTGAAAATTTCTATCGAAATACAACCATATTCATTCAATTTATTTTAGGATTTATATCAGCCTAAATGTCATTCCAGTTTTTCAATTAAAAATAGAATTATATCGACGAGCTTGGGTTTGTAATAAAATAGTAGTAGTTCTAAATCAAAGTTCTAACGTTCCTTTTCACGTTGACTTCAACAAATGATAACATATTATTTTCAGACTAAATTATTTGTGGGGTAATCATGGCGTCTTGAGAGTAAGGAATTTTTTTCGGTGCAAGGAATTTCCTAAAAATTATTTCTTATTCAATCTAAAACCAAAAACAGGAACAGGAAAAACGTCATAATATTTAGAGAGCGCAAATGCAGCTACTTCTAAAACACAGATGATTAATTGAGACAAAAGTATTAAAATCAAGTTAATAGGAAAATCAAATAATCCGAATAAAAAATATAATGTTATATATATATAAACTAGCCGCCTTTGGCGACCAGCCGGTTCGCCAGTATTACCGCTCGCTACAATTTTCAATTAAATATTTCAAATAACTTGTGTCTTAATATCTTCTTCTCAAACAAAACATTTTTAATCTTCAAATTTTGATAGTCATACCAAACTTATACCGTTGTTTAGATCGTTTCGTTCAATTTACTATATATATATATTGCTAATTTGTTGTCATTTCCGGTAAAATTTCAACTTTAATTTAAAGTGGAAATGAAGAAATTGCAATTAATATAAAGATATTTTTTAATAAAACCAAGCGTTTTATTTTATTTATCATCTTTATTGTTTTTTATTTATTATTATTATTGAATAAGAGTACTGCAAACGGAATCGCTTGGTATTTAAGACTTATGTGAACTACAAAATATTTTTCATAATTTATGTAATATCTCAAACAATGCTTCAACAAAAATTTCTCAGATTCAGCATAAAATTCAGTTTTTAGTTTTGCTTTCAAAAGGATTGAAATGAAATCAATAATAATATTTTGTTCCGGCCTATAAATATATTTCAAAAATTATGAAGTATAAATTTAATGCAGTAAGGTATATTCTGAGAAATATTCTGGACACACCAAATTTTAAATAAATGAATGAATGTTTCTATTTTCCACGATCAGCTAAGACTTATTTATGAAGTTTTGAATGTTAAAAATTTAGAAAAACAACATTTTCATAATCTTAGGCCAATTAATCTTGAGAAACCTGCACGCTGATTGGCGTATTTTCTTTGAAACGATGGATGGAAAATCTAAAATTATCCTTTTTTTATTGAATAGGGATATTCAAATTTTCATAAATCAGTCAGTTTAAGTAATTGATTTAGTTGATTGGAAATTAACTCTTTTTATTTAAAATATTAGTGTTTCAAGAACATTTTGTTAATCGTGATTTCCACAGCAAAAGCTTTATGTAAAATCAAAAGTTCGTTATTTATTAGAGCATTTATTGAATCAAGTTACATAAAATATAATCATTATTTCATTTAGACCATTTTAGCAGATCTGTGTCTTACTAAAGGTTTACAAATTAGCTGTGTGGCCCTGATTTGAATGGATATCCTGTTCATATTAAACAAAACTTGCCTTAAAATAAAACTGATTTATTGCATTAATAACATAGAGAGTGTAAAAGATCATAAAATAATTTTTCTTGAATTTATTTTTAAGAAAAAATAATATTTCATATTTGTTTCATTTCCTACAGACACGTGCCGAAAATTATATTTTTGCAGATTTCATTTCCAAAAAGATTTAATTTATTTTTAATTGGAGTTTTAATCAATGTGATGGCAACACTTTGAAAAAAGCTAATTTTTTGCCATGAATGCGAAACGTGCTCGTGCAGCTTAAATTTTATTTTTATTTTGTACAAAAAAAATTGTTGAAAAATATAGTTAAAATATTTATTTAAAAATTCTTTAAAAATAGAAATTTAACTTTAAGGTTAAAACATTGGTATCATTTAAAAGATAAATTTTTGATCTTTAACTTCATTTAAAAATCTTTTTTGGGCGGTAATATTTTCGGAAGTTATAGCAGAAACACGCCAAAATTTCACTAAATTTTTAAATAAATAAAATTTTAATTAAAAATTTGAAAAAATAACCCGCAGGTGCACATTACCGGCCTCCAAGGTATACACGTACCAAATTTGGTAGCTATATGTTGAATGGTCTGGCCTGTAGAGCGCCAACACACACACACATTGAGCTTTATTATAAGTATAGATATATATATTACATTTAACTTATTTCAAGAAAAAAACAAATAGGTCAAAAAATAAATTAAAATTCATAAAGCTGTGTCTTTTTTATCATTTTTTGATTGATTGAATTAAAAAATAGGGATAAATTTAATCAGGAAAATAATTTTCAATTTTTTTTCAAGGGTTCTCTTAATAATTTTAAATTTGATGCTGAAAACGAAAGTTGAGAGCAAAATTGTTTTTAAAAAATTAGAGTATAAATTGCACTTATTAAAATGTGTTTTTCATTTCTTTTTTCAACATTGTTGTAGGCATCTCAGTATAAATCTGTTCTAATTATAAAGATGAATGAGTGTGTGTGTATTGGCTTCCTATAGGTCAGACCGTTTCATTTACAGCTACCCTCTTTGGTACATGTACACCGTGGAAATCAGAAAAGTGCATTTCGGACTGATTTTTTTTTGAAAGTTTAAATAAATAAAAATTGAGCAAAAATGTAGCGTTTTTCACCGATCATTTTTGAAAATATTGTCGCACAAAGATAAACACATCCTTTCCCTTTACATCTTTGAAGATTTAAAAAAAAAAAAATGTCTTTTTAGTGATGACAATTAAATTGTGCAAATTGTTGAAGAATTTTGGAATTTTTTAAAAAAGTATTTATTTAATTTATATGCTTAATTTCCAACAACAGATTTCGTTGTTGCTCTGATTTTCAAACCATTTTTATTGTTTCATCCATTATGAGCTAACATGATTTTTTTGCATTGTTGAAAAAAATAAAGAACAAGATTTCTGTTTCATATGTGCGTAGTTTACGAGACATATAAAAAATGGTTATACTATTGCGAAATTCAATACTAGAATAATCCGATTTTGTACAGCGTCATAATGTCATGAAACGGATCTCCATTAAAAGTTCATGTCTACTATAAACAGAGCCTATGTAAGAGGTAGTTAAAATAACACAGTTTTAATGTCTACTAATTTGGCGGAATCATGGGCATGAAGTTATATCTACACGATTTAAAGAAAATGAAGTATAACCATTACGCCTAGCGAATCAGCTACTTGCCAAAGCTGAAAAGTTTTAAATAAAAAGGAAGATCCACTCGAATGCAATGAAAACGGAGTGATTTATGAAAATTTGACTATTTGATGAAAGCGCGTGATTTTAGAACACTCCATTGATCCTTTCAAAGAAGATGCGCCCATCAGTGTCCAGAATTTCCCCATAGTTAACTGATCTAAGATTATGAAAATGGTGGCTGCTCTAAAACTGAAAGGCTCACAACTTTAATTCTACTATATTTGATGGCGGAAGATAGACACTTTATTTTTACATTTAAAAACATGCATGTCAAGCATGTTTCCCAAAACACAATTCCTTAGGACCAAGGGACTATATAAAATTTAAACTTCATAATATTTTGTGTATATTTATTGGTCAGAACAAAATAAAATATTATTATTTACGTCATTTAAATTCTCTTGAAAGAAAAACTAAAAGCTGAATGTTATGAGGAACCAGAGAAATATTCACTGAGCAATTTTTTGAAATATTTATGAAAATTATTCTGTAGTGTACATAAGAACTGAATGTCGAAAGATTTTGTTTTCTGTACTCATAGTTTGAAAAAGACATAACTGGTTTCACCGAAACATTTATTCCTATGAATCGATTTTTAATCACTTGCACTTGAACTTAAAATCTAAATTTTACGACTGCTGGCAGAAAGTGAGAGGGATATGTAGTATATTGAACAAAACAGCGTAAGTATTTTTTATAATAATATGGGTTATATGACTATCAAAATGAAAAGATTAAAAATGTTTTACTGAAGAAGCTATTAAGACATAAAGTTAAATAAAATGTTTCATTGAAGATTTTAGAGGACATTCATCTCCTTGAACCAGCGGGTTGCCAAAGTTGGCTAGTTCGGAATAAAAAGGCACGTGTTAGTCTCAAATACTTTTTATAAGAACAATGATTAAATCCTTTATTTCGTACGAAAAAATAAAATTTAAAAGAAAGAAAATCAGTTCTGAAGTAAAACATATGATACATATGTGTTATTTGCTAACTTCATTTCTATCACAAATGGGAATTAATATAATGAATTGAAAATAAAATAAAAGCGAATCGCTGTCGCTTTACTGTTTTTCGCATGAAGCGCGAAATCGGTGCAAGAACCGAATGCCAGGTGCATCACGCATAAATGTGAATAAACGAATCAGCTGATGTTGAATGAGGCATTTGAATTTACTCCGAATGTGCGAATGCTTCGACTCCTTACTATTGTTCTTGGAGCTACTCGACCGAAACACAGGTCCAGCCATTCACTTTTATTAAGTACCGAATATTTTCAATTTTACGACATTGGTTTACTAAATAGAATGTCTGCTTGCATAGGTCAATGGTATATTTGTATCTGAATTATTTTTTTGTCGAATTAATTTATTTGTAACATAAACAAGTCAGTTATAGAACAATTTTATTATATTTTTCAATTTTAGTAAGTGACGAGTACCCCGGAATATATCCCCATTAAAAAGATAATTTTATTAGTTTCATCAAACATAATTCGCTCCACTCGTCCATAGACAATGCTTCCTCTTTACTGTGGCGAATGTAATGTCGTCATTAGCTTTATTTACAAATTTATTTTAATGAATAAATAAGTAAGAACAGAGCATAGGTAAAGTATTCAAATTGTTATTCTTAAATGATATTAATAAATATAAATTATTACTTAAAATTCCATGAATAATAAATAATTAGTAAATTTGAATATCTTCAATTACGAAATTATTAATATTCAGTTTTTTAAAGTATTAACATTTAACTACTTGGGAATTCGCGAGTACGGTCTCTAGAGATTTCAGAAACAAGCATTAAAGATAACCGTAGACGTAATGAAGTGCAATGCCTTTTCATTTTCACCCGCTTCGACAAAAGAAAACAACGCCAAAGATGGCGATGAAGCGCCAAAGGACATTTCTCTTGAGTTCGCAGGCGTCTTCCGAAAATGCGTCACCCCGCAGACTCATCGTCGGCTTCCGATTGGAGGAGTTTCTTAAAAAAGGCGTTCACTCCCATCGGTGGGCTAAAGTGAGGATTGGCAAGTGGGCGTCACCTTTCGCGGGCAATGTGTCAGAAGTCGACACTTAAAGGTATTTTGAGGCGGATTGCCCTAACGATGTTAAGATGTATTACCACCCTTGTCAAGGATATGCGAGGGACGGGCACAAATTTAAAACCGTAGCTTGCAGGTATTTGTGTCGTCTCTTCCGTTAACGAAATAAGTAAATAATTGTAAGCTTTAATTTTTATCATCTAGCGTTTTAATATCCCAGGGCGTGGGTAGTTTTATAATCAACTATAGAAACAAAATTGGAACAATGATAATAATTGTTTGAAATACAAAAATAAAAATATTTTTTATTTGCATACTTTATGTACAAGAAAGAAGCGACGAGATACGCCACGACACAAGAGCAAAAAGAGAAAAGAATGAACGAAATATTTATCCCCATCATTTTATACTGTGAGAATCTGGTGGGTATTTCTCTAGGCATGTCGACTAACTATAGACATCTTTTAAGATAACTAACTATAGACATCTTTTAAAAGAATTTGCTTGGCATGTCAGTTTCTTATCCCTTTACTCAGGGAGTGTGAAAGTGCAGATTTAAGCGCTTTTACAGGACGCATGGGGCATTTATTAAATAAAAAAAGAGAAATTGGATCAGAAAATTTGAGAACATTTCACAATGAAGTTAATATGCATTATATTAAGATAAAAATTAGGAAATTAACCACGTGATCTTCCTGGGCGGAACTTGCTGCCAATCATGTATCACGTGGTCTCCCTGTTGTTGTTTATTATATTTTCTTTTTACCAGTAGAAGCGAACTGGACTCCTGTACTAGGGGGAGTGTTATCTCGACTTTCTCTCTCTCGAGAAAGTTTTATATGTAGTTCTCTAGGCCTTCTGCACTTTGGCGTAATCATGTGCCTTTTGTTGTTGATGTTGCCAATAAACCCCATAAAAGACAACACGTGTCTTCAAATCATTTCACCCAGATCACAATCTTCACTATCAAATGAATTAGTGTGTAATCAAGAAACGCATCGATAATTTATTTACAAAATTTTAATTTCAAGCAAATGCATGTTAAGCAACGTCTATATGTGAAAAGTTCGCTATGGCGTTTGTCTACTTAAATTATTTGTAAATGTTTTCATAAAATATATATAATATTCCAGAAATAATAAAATTAATTTTTGTATACCAGTGGTATTAATGACGTGAAAGTGGACTTCAAGATTCGAAAATTTGTTACCAGACATTTTCTCTGTAAAAATATATTAAAATGGAAGGCTGCTCCTTACACTTTCAATTATATAAACGTGGGGAAAGGCAACGACTATCATTAATATGAAAATATATTTATTATAATTAAAGGACAAAACATTACTATACTAACATAAAACAACATGAGTGTGAGCTGTACGTCTTACAGACTCACTGCCCAACTCTCATCTGCCAATAATGGCGGGAAAGCATCATGTGATTAATGACGTGACGCAACATGGCGCCATACAGGATACAGGATTTGTCAGCACTTCCCACATAAATATAACAGGAAAGAAAAAAAGGCCCGAGTGAGTGATTTTCACAAACTTTCCCGCATATGGTCTAAAATTCCTGCCTCAGAAAACGTCTTGAAAGGCACTGACGTACAATAGTTGAGAAATACTAACCATTAGCATGAATTTAGCCGTTTCACTGAATCTGTCGACTGTTAGATCCTTAGCTCGTTTTCTGGCCATCCATCCTCGCCATGAGCTAAAAAGTAACCGCAAATCAAATTTGAATTTCAGATGCATTTTTTCCCCAACAGATTGAAACCGAAATTGGACACGGAAATACAATTTCAGTTACAAAAATGCACATAAAATGTGATATATTTAAATCATGGCGATTTCGAATGATCGGATTTGCACGCTTTCTGAAAGTTCTGATTGGCAGACGGTCATGCATTTGGCTGAACATTCGACAGGTGTCTATACCACAGATGTCTATTCTAGATGCAGATCCCTCTAGATTTCTTGGTTTTGTTCAACATTTGATAGAAATTTACACATTTGACGCGGAGATCGCAAGCCAAATTCAACCCTCTGACTCGAAGCGTTTTTGAATGTCACAGAGGCGGACGGAGGAGGTCTAAAACGTGAAGATTCGTCAAAATCTCGAGTTCGAAATGTTTGACGATTGCTTACGTTTTCTTTTACACTACGTATATAAGAAAGTAAAAACAGAAACCTGCTGCCCTATGTCTTTGTAGGAAATGAATATGAGTTGAAACACGATTCTTTAGAGCACAGCAAAAAGAGTCTTTAGCTATATTTTGAGTGAAACGTGTGTTTCTGAATGGATCTGTGGATACCTCTCATTTAATGATCATAATGAATGATCTATGAAATCGAGATTCTTACCCTCATTTTTATGTCATTACGAAATAACGTCCTTTACAACAATTTAAAAATAGCATTCGGTAGAATCCTACTTAGAAATGTTGCTTTAATATATTTTTTTTTCTTTTCGGTATGATTGAATTAAATTTTAAGACAAATTCTAAATCTACTAAAATGATATAATGGAAACTACTGTAAATAAGATGCGTACACTTTGATTGTATATTGTCACGTAGAACTATAGTATAGAACTAAATGACACACACAAGAGGCAGAGCTAAACCAATTTATTAACTGAACTCAGAACTGAGAATCCAGTAACTGACAAATCTTCTGCTTTTATACAAGCAGAGAAAGTTCCAGAATACTCTTCTGGGGACAGTAAGAAAAGTCCAGAACACTTGTCTGGCAAACTAAAGAAATGTCCAGTTTCTTCTGGAACATGAAATAAAGGAAAACATAAAATCAAGGAATTAAGTATTTACATATACCATTAATCGCATTGCCTCTAGCGGGATTCGAACCCAGGTCTCTAGATCATGAGAACCGTGCCATGACCATTCGGTCATGGAGATTCGACTGTCTTTCTTCAATGCGGCGTTGCTCCCTCCTTAGAAGAACAGCGTCTCGATGTTATGACATTTCATTGTGTGGCTCTAGCTCTCGATAGAGTCACAGGGCCAGTATAAGTTGTCGTGTCTTCACGGTGAGTAGTCTCTTGAGAAATGTCTCTTTCCGGAACCTCCATTATTTTATAAGAATGTTGGTCGTCTTGTTCTTCTGGGTCATGGTATGGCTTCATGCGTAAAACGTGGACAACTTCCTTCGGTTTCCGCCTTCTAGAATTAGGATCGAAATCGGCTACTTCATAAGTGACATCGGACAACCGTCTCAAAACTTGATAAGGGCCGAAGTACCACTTGAGGAGCTTCTCGGAAAGCCCTTTTTTACGAACTGGAATAAAAATCCACACTAAATCCTCTGGTTCGTATGCCACTATCGGATGTTTGGAGTCATAATGCCGGCGATCTTTCTGATGTGCCTCGAGAGTACGTGCACGAGCTAATTACATCGATTCTTCTGCCTTATTTATCAGATGACTGACATAATCGTCTTCTTGGCTGAACTGGTTGTGGCAGAGAGGAAACATCGTATCCAACGGCGTTTCAGCTTCTAGCCCATGTAGTAGGTAGAAGGGCGTAAAACCTGTCGTGTCTTGTTTGGCAGTGTTGTAGGCGAATGTGACGAATGGCAATATCTGGTCCTAGTTCTTCTGTTCAACATCAACATACATAGAAAGCATATCTGCTAGCGTTTTGTTGAATCGCTCTGTGAGGCCATTTGTTTGCGGATGATAGGCTGTAGTCATTCGATTAGTGATATTGCACAGTCTATTAATATCGGACACCAGCTTGGACTGGAATACTTGACCACGGTCTGTAATGATAATTCGTGGAGCTCTATGTTTCAGGATTATGTCCTCTAGTAGGAATTTGGCTATTTGTGTAGCTTCCGCCGCCGGTAAAGCTCTGGTGACTGCGTACCGTGTCAAATAATCGGTGCATACTACAATCCATTTGTTGCCATCGTCAGATTTTGGAAATCGTCCTAGAAGGTCGATTCCGATGCGATGGAAAGGAGCGGCAGCTGGTGGAATAGGCACGAGACGACCTGGTGGCTGCTGAGGAATAGATGTTCTACTTTGACATTCTCGGCAGTGCAACACACATCTTCGAACATTTCTGTACAAGCCTGGCTAATGAAATTGCTTTCTTATTCTGTCATACGTCCTGGTGAATCCTAGATGTCCAGTGGTAGGATCGTCATGGAGAGATTCTAGAATACTGAGCCGTAAATGCTTTGGGATCACTGGTAGGAATTTCCTTCCGGACAGATCAAAATTCTTCTTGTAGAGGACTCCTTCGACTAATTTAAAGATTCCCAGCCTACTTGTTTTGGTACTTTGTTGGTTTCATTATTTTTACCAATACCGGATCTTTCATCTGTTCTTCTGAGAGATTGATGAATAAAGTGGCACCTAGGGAATCCCCATACCATGAAGCATCAACTTTTAATGGGTTTCTGGACAGACTATCAGCATCTTTGTGTTTCCTTCCACTTTTGTACACCACTGATACGTCGTATTCTTGGAGTTGCAGCGCCCATCTAGCGAGTCTTCCAGAGTCCTGTCAGCCAACACAGGGAATGATGGTCCGTGACGATCTTGAAAGCCTTTCCAAAGAGATATGGCCGAAACTTAGTTGTAGCCCATATGGCCACAAGACATTCTCTTTCAGTTGTGGAATAGTTTTTCTCAGCCTTCGTCAGAGTCCGCGAGGCATCAGCTATTACTTTTTCCTTCCCATCTTGCCCCTCAGGGGCTCACCTACTATAGGTGAGTACGGGTGTCCCAATCCCGAGGCACCCAGAGATCTTCACTCCCTTTAGGTTTTACTCTCCACTACGCCTTCTGCTGTCTCCCTTTTTTTCTTTCCCTCGAGGGTAGGCAAGGGAGCTCTCCATGAGAAGCTGTCGCCGCTCTGTTTGCTTCCTGCTTCTCATGGACAGCAAATACCCCCACGTGTTTGCCGTGCGTGGCGACCATTAGACGGGTGGTGCACTTCCGGGTGGCGACCCATTAGACAGGTGGTATCAATCGGCCGGTAGCTATCAACCCAAGTTGTTAGTCTGCTAGGGATCAAACGAAGGGGTCACTCCTTGATCTTGGCGTTAAGGGTGGTCACTGTCCCCGGGGGTGACTCCCAGCGTATAGGTTCCGGCCAGCACCAAGGTAAGCGCCGAGGCTGGGAATGGCCAGAGCCGGTGGCTGCCTTCCCTTGTTGTGCTCCGTGGTGGGCGGTGCCGTCGGGCCTGAAACTTTGTCATATCGTATGGGGCCTCGCACCAAATCTCCCTTCAGTGGGCAAAAGCATCATGTTTCTATTCCAATTCCACCTCCGTCATTCTTTATTGTAAGTAGAGTATCATCTGAAAAAGAAACTTTTCATACGGTGTCACCTTTTCTTGTTGAAAAAGCTGTTACTGGACATTTGGGTGAAGTTAAAGGCATAAGAAAAATTAGATCTGGGGATTTAATTATATAAGTAGCTAATCGTAAGCAGGCGCAAAAAATTCTGAACATTAAATCTTTTTCCACGATACCTGTTTCTGTTAGTACCCACCGAACCCTTAACTTCTCTAAAGGAGTTATTTCTTGTGGGGAACTATATAATATTGATACTGATGAAATTTTGAAAGAATTACATAGTCAGGACGTTACTGACGTCAAACGAATTAATGTTAAAAGAAATGGCAACATTTTGAAAACAAAACATTTAATCTTAACTTTTGCTTTTCCAAAAATACCTGAATTCATTAAGGTCGGTTACATGTGTTTGGCTGTAAGGCCTTACATTCCGAACCCTCTTAGGTGTTTCAACTGGACATTCCAAAGCTAATTGCCGCGGGAAACTTACTTGTGCCCGCTGTGCTGAAGCTGGGCATGAAAGTACTGATTGCAGTGGTTCAGAAAAACGTGTGAACTGTCAAGGTCAACATAGCTCTTTTTTCACGTTCTTGTCCTAAGTGGCAGTTTGAAAAAGACGTACTTACCGTCAAAGTCAAAAATCAAATTTCTTACCCCGAGGCAAGGAAAATTGTACGAGCTCGTACACCTGTATCTGGTGTCAGCTTTGCAGATGTAGCAAAGGCAATTAACCTTGCTCAAAGAAACCCATCAGATACACCTTCCGATGTTCAACCTTTTGTTTCTGACATTGAACCAGAAAAAGAACTGGATACTTCAGAAACTAGTTTGTCCTCTGAGACAAAACCTAAGAGAAAAAAAGCTGCCTTCCAAATAGCAGAAGGCATTTGCTCTTAAACTTTCAAAACAAGGTCGTTCTGCAAAAGATGTTGCTTTTTCTCTGACTACTAAAAAATCTCTAGCCTTGGATATGGCAGAATCTGGCCTTGTCCAGAAAGATTTGACCTCCTTGTTCGGTGGTGGACCAAATAGTCCTGAGTTATTACAACTCTATCCTTCCGATGAGGAAGATTTTCAAATGAGTTGCGATGCATCTGCGACTCCAACAGGCACTAACAAAAATTCCCATCAGGCAGCTTAATGGTTAATTTTCTCTCATGGAATTGTCGTGGCATCAGATACAAGACTGCAGGCATTAAGGCTTTACTGAATTCATTTCAACCTGTTTGCTTCGCTCTTCAGGAAACTCACCTGAAGACAAATATTCCATTTAAAATTCGTGGCTATCATTCTGTACGGAAAGATGTTGACACTGGGAAAACAAGTTCTGGTGGAGTTTGTATCTTGACCTCGAACCTGTATCCCAGCACAACGCTCCCTTTACACACTCCTCTGCAGGCTGTAGCTATTCAAGTTCATGTCAGAATTCTTGTTACAGTCTGTTCTATTTATTTACCACCAAATGAACCAATTAATCAAAATGAACTTAATGCTTTGAGGGATCAGCTCCCTACACCACTTCTTTTACTTGGCGACTTCAATGGACATAGTCCTCTATGGGGTTCAAATAATCTGAATTCCCGAGGACGACAAATAGAACAATTTATTTCCGATAACTGTCTTTGTCTCCAATAATGACGAAAAAACTTATTTTCACAGTATCGACCTAGCTATTTGTTCTCTTTCACTTTTACCTTTTTTGAATTTTAATGTCGGATGTGACCTCTATAATAGTGATCACTTTCCAGTCATTGTCTCCCATGTCAACAGTACCTGTAAGACGCAACGCCCTCAGCGATACCTATTTCAAAGGGCAGACTGGGAAACTTTTACACATCTTGCTGTGATTACAGATAGAATGGTCAATTGTCGAAATGTTACCGATGCTGTTCAGAATGTGATAAATCATATAAGACAGGCTGCTGATGCTACAATTCCCAAGAATTCACCCCACCCCCGGAGATATCGTGGGCCGTGGTGGAATGATCAATGCCGTGACGCCTACAAGACTCAGAGAAAATTATGGGGAATTTTCCGTAGGTATCCTTCTACGGAAAATCTTATAGCCTTCAAAAGAGCACGGGCAACTGCACTTTGCATACGTCGTCGTAGACAGAGGGAGTCTTGGATTCACTTTGTTTCTTCCATCAATTCTTCTACAACAAGTGCACATCTTTGGAGGAAAGTTAAGGCAGCTAATGGGGTTTATCAAGAGTTCCCATTTCCTGTCTTAAACACAGGAAACGTTTGTTACTCCTCTCCAACCGATGTTGCTAATGTTATCGGGCAATCATTTGCGAGAGTTTCAAGCGTAGATTCATATAGGCAGACATTCCTTGCGACTAAGAATCGCTCTGAACAGGTGCATCTTCACTTTAAAACCCGCAGTTTCTTGCCATATAATTGTGCCTTTCAGATGCATGAATTAAAACGAGCTTTATCGCAAGTTCATGACACTAGCCCCGGACCAGATGGTATTACATATGGTATGATCTGCCATCTGAATGACGATTCTCTGGCAAACATTCTGTGTTTGTTTCATAGAATCTGGAATGAACAGACATTTCCATCCAAGTGGCATGAAGCAATTGTAATACCACTCGTGAAACCTGGGAAAGATCCTTGTAACCCTCAGAACTATAGAACTAATTGCTTTGACAAGTTGCCTTTGCAAACTTTTCGAACGTATGGTTAATACTAGACTTTTATATGAATTAGAGAAAAATGAATACATTCCTCCACTTCAAAGTGGCTTCCGCAAACACAGATGTACTGTTGATAATATAATCCACCTAGAAACTAACATTCGTAATGCCTTTGTACGCCGAAATCATCTAGTTGCGGTTTTTTTCGACGTTACTAAGGCGTGGCGCTGTGGGATCCTTCGCACTTTATCTGAACTTCATTTTAAGGGAAATTTGCCTATTTTTATAAAGAATTTTTTATCTTATCGCCTTTTCCGTGTGAAAGTCGGTAATTATGTTTCAAATCCTTTTATTCAACAGGAGGGCGTTCCTCAAGGGAGCGTGTTAAGTGTCACCTTGTTTATTTTTCATTTTAGTCAAATTCTTAGGGTTCTACCGGCAGCTGTTACTGGTACCCTATATGTGGACGATTTACAAATATCCTGCCAAGGTTCGGATATGTCTTTGATTGAGAGACAGTTGCAGGCCGCTATTAATAAACTTGAAGCTTGGTGCGATTTGAATGGACGCACACTTTCTCCTGAAAAAAGTTGCTGCGTTCATTTCTGCAGAAAGCGAAGTCTTCATCCAGATCCTATAATCTATATCAATAATAGAGCTATCCCTGTTGTTGAAGAGACGCGATTTTTAGGAGTTACTTTTGATCGAAAACTCACTTTCCTTCAGCATGTCCAACTCTTGCGGAAGAGATGTGAAAGAGCGCTCAATATTCTCAGAGTTCTTTCTAACACATCTTGGGGAGCGGATCGTGTTTCATTGCTTCGCATTTATCAAGCACTAATACTGTCACGCATTGACTATGGTTGTGAAGTTTATGGCTCTGCTCGAGCAAGTATTTTGCAGAGACTTGATACATTACACCACTCTGCATTGCGGATTTGTTCCGGAGCATTTAGGACTTCTCCTGTACAAAGTTTATATGTCATATGCCATCAATTACCTCTACCCTTACGGCGTAGAAAGCTGTCTGTCCGATACTTCTTCCACATTTTATCTCTTCCGAATCACCCAATTCGAAATACCACTGTGCCTATCAGTCTTCGAAAACTTTATAGTGCTCGTCCACATAATATCCTTCCCTTTCATGAGAGGATTAAAACTGATATTCAAGTCTTGAACCTGGAGAATATTGAAGTGTATCCAGTTAATCTTTTATCTTTCCCCACCTTGGAGTCATCCTGACTTTTCATATTTTAACCCTTTTTTAAATTTTGATAAAGCTACTACTGCTTCAGTTGTTTTCCAACAATTATTTAATTATCATCAGCATCGATTTTCGGCCTATACACAGATTTATACAGATGGATCAAAATCGATATAAACTGTTGGATGCGGTATTGCTTTCCCAATAGTAAAGTATAGTTACCGCCTGCACAATTCGTGTTCTGTTTTAACTTCTGAATTATTTGCAATTTTGTTGGCCCTTGAAAAAATTTCTCTTTCCGAAGAGCGCCTTTTTTTTCATTTATTCAGATAGTAGGAGAGCCTTGGAGACACTATGTCATTTTACAAAATGTAAGCATCCTGTTGCAATCGATATTCACTGTCGCTTAAAAACTCTTCAAACAAAGGGTTTCAGCATACTTTTCTGCTGGATACCTAGTCATGTAGGTATAGTTGGCAATGAAAAAGTTGATTGCGCTGCGAGAGCGGCTCTACATAGTCTGTCACGACCATGCCACTCATTCTGATCTGTTTGCCACATATGACAAGTACATACTTCCTGTTTGGCAAGAATCCTGGGATAGAGAAATACAAAATATATTGCATTTTATTAAACCGACTATTAACTTGTGGCCTGCTGTCTCGGTTCGAGGGGAAGATGTCAAATTAACCAGACTACGCATTGGTCACACCCGCCTTACGGACAAACATCTTTTGTTTAGTCAGCGTCCACCGATGTGCTCAGACTGCAATGTTAATCTTACAGTTTTACACATTTTAATTCAGTGTCCTAAATTTAATTTCCATCGTGTGCGGTTTTTTAATTCATTAACATTGGAAATGCATGAATTGGTGGGAGAACAACCTCACAGGAATATCTTTAAATTTTTAAGAGGTATAAATTTTTTCCATTTTATATGAATACTATAGGGATTTTAAATATTTTCTGGGAATATTTTCCATAATTGGAGTCATAATTTTAAGATTTTTATCCTTTAAACTTATTGTGCTTCCTTTTTATAAGTGTAAAACGTTGTTTGTATTTTAACCTTGAGGGAATGTTTTGCTTAACAATCATATGGTAATATACACATACCACTTGTTTTGGCGCAGCATAGCCAGTTTTGGCTCTTGCGCCATAAAAATCGAACATCCATCCATCCATCCTTCCCATCTTGGATTTGGACTAATACTGCGCCGATTCCGTATCCACTCACGTCGGTGTGAAGTTCCGTTGGTGCAGTTTCGTCATAAAGGCTTAAGACAGGATCGGAGGTAAGATCTTTCTTCAAGGTATTAAAAGCTTCCACTTGCTCAGGTTCCCAACAAAATTTTGTGTCCCCCTTCAGTAACAACTGTAGAGGTTCGGCTTTATGGCAAAAGTCCTTGATAAATCGGCGATAGTAAGAGCAATGTCCCAGAAAGCTTCTGATGTCATGGATATTTATAGGCACGGGAAAGTTCCTCACGGCCTTTATTTTTTCTGGGTCCGGTCGTACGCCATCACTGGATACTAGGTGTCCCAAGATCTTTATCTCTTGTGCTCCAAAGCGACATTTTTTTGGATTAAGGATAAGGCCGGTGTTCTGTATACACTGAAGGACGGTATTCAATCTCTGAAGATGTTCATCGAATGTTTCTGAGGACACCACAATGTCATATAAATAACAAGGGCACATTGTCCATTTTAAATGTCGCAGAAGATTATCCATCATCCTTTCAAAAGTTGCAGGAGCATTGCATAAGCCAAATGGCATCACTTTAAACTCGTATAATCCATCAGGTGTAATAAAAGCCGTTTTCTCACGATCGGCTTCATCGACTTCTATTTGCCAGTAACCGGAGTAGAGATCCATAGACGAAAAATATTTTGCCCCCTTCAGGCAATCCAAGGTGTCGTCAATACGCGGCAATGGATACAAGTCTTTTTTGGTAATTTTATTGAGTTGGCGATAATCAACACAAAAACGCCAGCTTCCATCTTTTTTCCTGACCAAGACGACTGGAGATGACCATGGACTTTCTGATGGTTGAATGATGTTTTTCTTTAACATTTTGGTTACCTCCTCTGTAGGATAATGCGGCGCTCGGATGGGGACACTCTGTAAGCTCTCTGACTAATAGGTAAGTGATCGCCTGTGTATATTCGGTGTTTAACATTAAGTTGGTTTCCGTTCTTTAACGTCCTTTCTTGATTGAAAATTTCTGAAAACCTTTGGAGTAGATGAAACATTCTTTCTTTTTGGTCGATCCTCAAATCCGGAGCTATCATCTTGGTATAATCGATGACACCCAACTTTGCCTTTGAAGCAGTCGTGGAATAAGACGAACCCACATCTATGGAATTTACGCAGTCTTCGTGTAAAGGTTCGGCATACCCGATGCACATGCCTTTAGTGATGATCTGAGGTTCTCCTCGTCCGTTGGCAACCCATAGTTCGGCTTTTCCATTAAGGAGCGTAACTATAGTAGACGGAATTGCAACTTCCTTGTTCAAGAGGAACATCCTATTTCTCTCTACTATTACGTCGATAGCTCGAAGGTTCTTACGGCCTAAGACAGTAATCTTTCTGACAGAACGAGCAGGTACTGTGTAGTCTTCTATCGTGAATAAACGGCTGGAGTCTGGAGTTTCAGATTCTCGAAGGACGTCTTGAAACAAGAGCTTCGAACGGCCACAATCTATAATAGCTTGAGAAGCTCCCAAAAAGTCCCAACCAAGGATGATATCGTGACTGCATTGCGGCAAAACCATAAATTCAAAAGCTTGAGGTCGGCCATTGATTTCAAGACGAAGCGTACATTTTCCCACTGGTCTCACGTAGTTTCCATCGGTGACTTTTAAAAGAACATAGTTAGTTGTTGGAAACATAACTTTCTTCAGTAGGCGACGATAATTCTCCGAGATAACAGAAAATGAGGCTCCAAAGTCCACAAGGGCAGGTATTGCCTCATTGTCGACGATTACTTCAATGTTGTTTCCGGACATCTTTGCGGCAATCGGAGGATTTTTGTCACTAGCAGCCTCACCTCCAAGGAAGGTCGCACCGCTTAGTTTTCCTCATTTCTGCGGCTAGGAGATTGACTGGATCTTCTATATGGCGACGGAGATCTATAGCGGCGTGTCGGCGATCGTCCTCGTGATGGGCTGGCCGACAAACCTCGGGCTGCTGGTCGGCTTTATTCGTCGGCATAGCGTCCCTCATTCGACTGTGGACGACCGAAATTTCTCCTATTAGCCCGATATGCCTCAAAAATAGCTTTGCGATCTCGGCAGTATCTAACTACATGGCCAGGGCAGCCACAATGGAAACAGACGGGTCTTCTATCAGGGGTGCGCCAGACATCTGTCTTCCTTTGGGGTTGCTGTGCTACCGGCGTAGGTCGTCTGGCAACGTCAGCATAGGAAGGCCGGCGTCTTAGTTTGACCTTTGTCCACTCTGGTGCAGTCTGTGACGAAGGAGCCAAAGCATTTTCTACTTCCTCTCGAACAATGGCTTCAATGCCTTGGTCTTGGAGTTCGGGATCAACTACTGGAGATATGAGGCGCTGGACCTCCTCTCGCATTATTTGACGTATTAGTGATGCCAGATCCAGTTTTTCGTCAATTGCAGCCATTAGTACATTTGGGAGCCTTTCAAATTTCCTACCACGGATCCTCTTTTGCTGTATTTCTTCGATTTTTCTACACCATTTTATAAAGTCCTCTGTAGTGGTTATTTCTTTCGTCAGAAGTGCCTGGTAAACATCTTCGGCGACTCCTTTCATCAGATGAGACACTTTCTCTTCTTCTGACATACCTGGTTTGACTTGATGGCATAATCCCAACACGCTTTGGATATATGATTGCGTGCTTTTACCAGATTTTTGAGCTCTAAACTTGAGCTCATCTTCTGCTTTCTTTACATAGTGCTGTGTTTCTCCAAATACCTCTTTTAACATTGATTTAAAAACATCCCTGGAAGTAATTTATCCTCATTATTTTCGTACCATAGCTTCGCTGTGCCATCAGAAAAGAGAACACATTTGCGAGACAAGTCATGTCATTCCATCTGTTGAATTTTGATAGTCTGTCGTATTTCTTCAGTCATTTGTTTGGGTCTTGTCCCACGTCTCCTTTAAATACAGAGGGATTCCTGTATTGTTGCTGTGCTGATGTTAGGATGACCAGTTTAGTCTCCGGTTCCACAGGCATTTCCCTTGTCTTTCTGGATGGTGGATTATAAAGTCCAAATTCTGGTTCAAGGCCTTTAAGGCGATCGCTTCTTCCTAAATCCGTTTCTAGGAGATTCGACTGTCTTTCTTCAATGCGGCAATATTATATTATTACTTTAAAGGTTTATTCTTTTCCCTTTTAACCGTCTGCAGTTTTCAGCACCAAAACTCTCTACGTTTTGTTTTATTGTATTTCAGTCAATGAGGAATCAAACGAATACATTTTTATCAATATTTAATATAAATACAGCTTTACAGGGTTTGGTGTATGACTGGATCAGCCAAATATGCATTTCATGAAACAAAAATGATTCTATACGAGGGTTGTATTGAAGATAAGATTCTATTTTCGTCCTCAAAGTATTGATGATACAAAAATTTCCTTGTGAACTCAATCATTGAACAAAACGTATAACTAAAAAGCAAAAAAAAAAAAAAATTGTAAATCAAAAATGAATTTATTTCAAATGCAAAATCGAAGATCACTTTATAAAGCAATCACTTTATAAAGCAACCAATCACTTTATGATTCAACCAACGGTCTCCCCAAAATTTTTCGCACTTCCTCTAATAAAGGTATTTGTCCGCTCCCTCTCTGTCTGCACTTAAAACTATGAATTCTCAGATTTTTATTTTCAGTATCAAATGTATGAAAACTATATGCTTCGAAAGATATAGCAAAGAACATCAATAATTGTGTATTAATTACAAGGAACAAGTGAAATATCATTTTTTAAAAATAAATCTAATATATAACCATTTTTTTTCTTTTCTTTTTTTTTTTGTTTATTAATCACTCGCTTGCGGTTAGTATACAAAGGCCAGAAAATTGAATATATAATTTGGACGCCGTTTTTTGGGATGATAATAAACAATATTTGACATGAAACTATAATTGTAGTTACAAGATCATATACCATATTTTATTTATTAAAGTCATTGCACATTTGAGTTGTTAAGTTTACATGCATGCGAAGATCCATGTGTCCGATTTCCTTCGTCTAACTCAAAGCAAGTTCACATTCCAAAACTGTGCTTTCGAATTCAGATAAATATAAAATAGAGAGATTCTACAAAATCTAAAGTTCGAATTTTTGAAGGCTTATAATATTTTCTCTTTGTATATTTTGCATACGAGAAAGTAAAGTCATACAATGTAACTAAAAAAAAATGAAACTCTTAAATTTTATATTTATTACAGATTTGAATATTCTTTTCCATATATTTTGTACTCTGTAAGGGAAAAAAAAGGATTGAGTATTCAATTCCATATATATATTTTTCTTTTTCTTCACAGATCCCCTCTAGCACTTTTTTTTGTAGGAGTTTAAACTCAAGCTCAACCCGTTAGTTAAAAAAAAAATCAATGTGAAAAAATAGATCTAAAGTGGCTATGTTAACAGAATCGACCCTATCACCTTCAGGTGTCACCTGTATACGTAGCCAATTCAAAATATATGTTACTGGAGCTTCATTCATGTGTTATATCGCAGGCCGTTCTGGCTATAAGTTAATTCAATCTGATAAAGTGCGAAATAAAGTAATAATAATATAGCTAATAACAGCTGCAAATTACTTTTATTCTGGAATCCTGTTCCTGCTTTTTCCAGAAAGCTGTTTCGATTATATCCAGATTTCAGTACGTTCAGATTTATCACAAACATTAAAATCTGCCGGCACGACTCTATAATCTGCAGCTCCATTTCTTAACAATCATCGAATATTCATGCGTCTATCGGCCCGTCAAAACACGCCTTTGCGTCAGTGGCGTGTCACCTGTTCTCAGGCGAGATGGTGACACTCGCAGCCGGGTGACCCTCCCCAAATGAACCTTAATCAGACGGTGCAAAAGGTCCGGCCCTGCCATTAGCTATCCATCCATCATCACTTTTCAGGTGATGAAACCGCGATTATTCGCACACTGCGAGGTGAAAAAATATTTGTTTCTAAAGAGAATTCCGAGGTGCGTCGTCCCAAACGGGAGAGGTTGAACGCTGCAGGTTGCGCTCTCTGGTAATGGACCCGCAGCACTCATAAGCAGCGCGGTGCCCGAGGCGACGTGTTTGCGATTTAATGTTCCAATTAGCCACGACATGGCTATCTGCGAACACTTAATCACATTTCGAGGGTTTCTGCGTTATTACATTCGGACGATTAGGAAGAGATCATCATTTCAGACTTGATTGGGCGAAACGTAAGACACTTCTTACGACTTCATCAATTTTCTTCTACTTATGCACTGATCAGAAAACAGAAGAGGGGGTGACAGCTTTTTTCACGGAAACTGACATTACATCGTCAGCACCATCATCTATTTCCTAATGCTCCTTTACAATCCCGCTTTGTTCGCCTAATATCTCTTTAAAAAAAAATAGAGTCCAAGTGAGGTCGTTGCGAACTGAGGACATGCAATGGTGTTGAATTGTGCCATCGGAATTTCGGAGCTCCGGCATTTTCAGATAGGGAAATTTCCAGATTCGAGGAATTATGTCATGTTATTTTTCACACATTTTGTTTTAGAACAGCTCATTCTGGATATTCCAGGAATACTCATCCTCCCCACAACAGGAAACTCTTTATCAGAGGAATAAGTGAAAAAGAAGATAAGGTGTGCGAATCCTGTTTCGTGGAATATAGATTTGCAATACATAGTTGTTTGAATGGCATTATTGCTTGACATATGCAACATAACAGATAACTTTGGAATCCTCGGAGGGCTTGCCGTCTGGAACTACACAAGTTTCACGTGCAACTGTGGTAGTGTGAATATGTAATCCACTAATGATGTGCTGCATAATTTAGGTGATGTGTTATTTCATACATTGGTACAGATGCCCTTGTGGAGGTCCCATTTAATGCCTGGAATTGCAAAAGGGAATTGCTTCTGTGTGCTTGATACTTAAAACACATCCCGTGATTTCAGAATGATCTCGTCCATGGAAATGATAAGTTCACCTTTCAGCATAACAAAAAAGGATCTGGTTAATAAAGACTCTTTTACTCTTACTATCCGTGGCGTATTAAAATAGGAAAAAAGGATAGAGTCACTTTTCTGAATATATCATTGCATTCAAAACATTTTTTTTTGTGCCACTGTATCAATTTGCGCAATGAAGAACAGGAAAATGTACCTTTACAAAAGTCCCTTTGTTTCCAACATATAAATTTTTTTATAAGTATTAAAATATTTGAAGTCTAAAAATACAATAATTTCGACATAGATCAATCGACTTTAAACAAATCAAAAGAATAATCGTTTCTACAGATCTCCAAAGCAATCAGATACGAACTAAAATAAAAAGCCCATTTCTCACAGAATCTGCAAATCCTCTTTCACCTAGTTCTTTTGTACTCTCTGAGATGAAACGATTCCAACCCGTTAAGTACTCGACGCGTCACATGATTACTGCATTCGTCTCTCGGGAAACCGCTTTTCAATGGGATTTGAACGCGGAATAAAAACCACACAAGTCATAAGATAGCAGAAGGAAACGCATTTCTTCGAAATCTTCGCCCACACAAAGGCACGCTCCCAGCCTCCTTCGGTTGTCAGTCAGAATCCGATCTTGACTCTCTAATAGAAGGGTGCGGGTTCGACTCCACTCCTACATCGTTTCCGAGATCCTTAATGCCCGTTTTGGACGCGCGAGGGACATAGCAGAAATAGAGCCCCGAGTTGCGAAAGTAATAAGATTACTCTAGAAGCGGGATGCAACGTGGCGATTCGCTGCAGATGAAATTCGAATGGTTTCTGCGTCTTTTATAGATACGATTGTAAGACATGCACTGATTGTGTTCATGCGATGCTCAAGCAGATCCGAAACGCATGATAGTGATGCGTTTATTCTAACGTTGATGTATAGTTGAGTGATTAAGTTCATCGAGAGAGCATCTAGAAATTTAAAAGCACGCCATTTTGTATTTGTTTAAAATTTATGGCATTTGTATGCAGTTTGAAACAACAAATCAATAAAATATAAAGTCATCATCGCCCTTGATGATGTTTCCAAGTAAGTTGCACGTATTAAAATATCAATAATGCACATAAAATGAAGTTGATGGTAATATTACTGAATTTAGCAATCACGCATTGGGCTTGGTGCTTCTGTTTCATTCACTCTGACACTTGGAATTGTGACAACACAGTGGAAAGAGTGAACAACTAAATGACGTTACTTGTTGCAGATTATAAGAAATAGAACACTCTGTCATTGTTCGAAATTTTTGCTATATGCATGGAAAGAAAGAGAATTCTAGAAGTTTTGAGAATTTAATGAAATAAATATGTAACTTGAATAGCAAATAAAATTTAAAAAAAATTAAACAGTAATACATTCAAATTAATTGAAGATTATTTGAAAGATTAGAAGGTTACAACTGCGACAGTATATATCATATACTGGAATTCAAAAGTTATCTGACTCCGTCTTGACTGAAAAATCTCAAGATTAAAAACAAGTATACCACTATATTTATGGAACAAATTATCAATTATCGGCAAACTTATCAAAAGACTTACTTTTCTCCTTTCTTAGCTTAAATCATATTGGAAACCAAGAATTTTGAAGAATCAAGAAACCAAGAATCTTTCGCCTATCAAAAGGAACTGGGTTTATTATTTCCATACCTTGATTTTGTAATTAGTGTAAATATAAGTAACTGATTAATATAGGAATGTATGAGTTGCAAATATCTCTTTCTTTAACTGGTTTTTTCTAACTTTCCAAATGAGAACCGCTTCCCGCAACTTTCAAGCTGAAGGTTAGACTACAATTCAAGTTCTGAGTAGACATTCAAAGTGAAAGACTTCCTGTATACAATGTAATAGTATTTTCTTTTAATAAAAATTTATTAACCAAGTTGCTGGATTTTACATATTTCCTCCCGTGAGCTGGTCGCAGCTTATCCGTACCATTCATTCGAGCAGTAAAATTGCCAGGCAACTAACTCCCAGAGACTTCCGGAAACGAGAAGAAGGAGTGTTGCGGCAAACTTTCCAAACTCACAGTTTCAGACTTTTTATTCCAGAGCAGTTTTGAGACTTTTGAGTCCCTCATAATATTGTTCATTGTTTATATCGACCCCCAATGGTCTGATGGCTGAATCTCATACTTGGAATCTGCAATTTCTCCACGTCCTACACCAGTACGAACATTAAGTTTGGTAAAACTTTCTTACGTTGATGCAAAAGTTTAGATCAGGATACTGGAGTGCCGTTCAAATATCTACCCGCCATCAGTAGCTGTTAGCTGACTCGAAAGGATGCAACAAATCTTTTAAATAAAATCACGTTTTGGTGCAAAGAAGCTGGCAGAAAAAAAAATCCTTCGAAATAGTATTTCCCATCTGAATTTTAACGAATTTAGCTGGAGATTCTTCAGAAATCCTATGCATGAAGAAGAAGCAATTGATTATCTTAAGTATTCTCGTAGATTTCAGGAAGTTTAACAAATTTAAATGCTAAACTAGCAGTTTTCGGGGCTCAGTTGTTCACCTACGGTATTAACCCTTCATACATCGGATGGTGATTCTCAATCACCATTCAAGACGGTGCATCCTTTTGACGTTCTATTTATTTATTTAATTTTGATCGTTAAAAATACCTGCAGGGTAGTAGGAAGATGCAAATTAATTGAACAAGAGAATTCAACTTGAAACAATGATATATATTTATTTTTCGGAGCAATAAAGAAGCCTTTGTATTAGGTGAATTAGTATGCGTCGAATTACTTTTCCGAATGCAAACGGTTGGTGGAATTCCTTTAGTAATGCCAGCCAGATTCGATGAACCCTTTCTTATTAAAATGCACGAACGTACCATGCTGACACAATAAGCATTGATAATGCTGAA
>JAPMOR010028655.1:92891-108664 GCA_026543865.1 Argiope aurantia
AGTTTATTTTATGATAAATATCTCCAGAAAATGGAAGGCGGCGAGGATCAGACGACTGCTGATGATATATCTAAATATGAAGACCTTTGAAATGAAATAAAATTTAATGAAATCTGTAAAATAAGTGGGACAGAGAGATCCCCACGTGATTTCCCCCTCTCTGTAATGTGCAGTGATGCATTATGTTTGACATTTCTCATGGAAATGGGGATTGGTAGCGGAGACAAATGACCAACAATAACACATATAGATTTCATGAAATCTCATAAAAGCAAAATTTAGCGAAATCGGAGAATGATTTGGGTCGGAGGAATGGTTCTTTGAACTTTCTTATTATTTTAAATATATAGATAATTTACACTGCAATGGCGTTTTGTAAATATTGCCTTTTCTATAACACAAAAATTTACTTTTAAAGATCTTCTCGTACTCATTATAAACGTTTTTATACTTTTAAAGTGACAGCTGCCACTCACTAACATGCAATATTTCGAATGATTGTCTTTCTTTCCTCTTTGCCACACCCTTCTTGGTTTTATTCATCGTCTAACTCGTCCATTGTTTTCGATTTTTATGATTTTTAGACTGGAAATCCAGCTGTCCAGATGACGCAACTGTATTCGCTTGTTCTGAAACATACGTGGATCACTCGTTTCGCGTCTCTTCAAATGTCCGAGAACTTTGACTCGCATTCTTTTCCACATGTGGTGAGATCTTTTGCACGCAAACCCGCTCATTATTTGCGGAGAGCCCTTCTCACTCCCCACCGTTTTGAGGGCTGCGTCGGGCCCCGGCTGCCAGAGATGCCGCCCGCGATAAGGGGCCCCAATTACTCAGCGATCGGAGCCAGTAATTTTCACACCTGAGACACGATCAGGCCGCTTTCAAATACCGTCGAAGTTCTCGAGGTCAACGAGGATCCACTATCTGTTCATTTTTAGCGCGGAGGGGGTCGGCCGCTGTTGCGAACAAGCAAAATGTAGGTCGATGTGAAGCGACATTTCTCTTTCTCGGCTTGTGTCGAATACCTCGTTAATGTATGAACAACACGCTTTTAATCGCCCCACTTCATTTTTCATGAACAGAAAACACCACTGTATAATGGCGTCGGAGTGGGAAAAGTCATTTTATTGCGAAAAATGCGACCTGCTTCAAAGTGAAAACAACGCATGATTTTGATGAACGCATGAATATTTGTTTGACGGAGTATATTGAACGTTGCTGAAAATGCGTTTCGGTTATAATGACGTCATGAGAAGACGACCTTACTTGGGGATGTCTAACGATTTCTTGTTTTAATCTGGGATCAAAAATCAAAGGAAAATTAATATTTAATACGGACATCTCCTTTCCAGAAGGAATAAGAAAAAGTCACAAGAGAATTTTAATCTAAGTAGTTGCAACTAACTGATCATTTATAAACATTCATACCAACTCATTCTTGCACTTGAAGGTTGATTGAACTTGAGTCATTAAAGTAGTTCTATTAGACAATGCAGCCAAAATCCGAATTAGAGACGAGCTTTGAATAATTGGCTTATTCATGAGGAAATATCATTTAAATAAGAATAAGTAAATCTGAGCAGCTAATGAAAGCGAATATTTGAGTATGAATGAGTGATTGCAAACATCTATAGGGCAGACCGCAGGTGTCAGACTTGTTCAATTTATTACGACTGTACTTTGGAAGTTAAAAATGTGTATCTCGGAACGATTTATTTTTTCGGAATTTCAATTCGAATTTTAATTAATCAAAAGGCAAGCAAACGAAGCATTTTGTAGCGTTCCCTGGCTGTAAATTTCAAAAGTATCTCGTCATAAAATTTTTCTTATAATTTTAAAATTAAACAAAAAATATTTTTGAAATTATGCAATTTCAGTCAATCTATCCTTTTTTTTTCAATTTTTTTTAAATGAATCAATAAACGTTTTCTTAAAGATTATTTATAATGTTAGTTTTTACGGTTGCAATGAAAGCAAAATCTTTTTCATTGTTACATAAACAATTTAAAGTGCATTTTCTCTTGCTCATAAATAATTTGAGAAATGACGTCAGCCTCTTCATATTAATTTTCAAATCAATTATCTTATTGCAACAACATTTCCTCTCCGATTTTAGTAAATTTCTAAAACTTCTTCAATAATTTGTATCATTACTTTTTTTTTTTTTTGCTATTATAATATGCAATTCATTTTATCGCTTTGTCAATTTCTTATAAATAAATTTTTAATTCCTAAAATGTAACATTTTTTTGAAAGTGAATACATTTTTTTTAATTTGTCAATTTTTTTTATTAATGTTGGCAAAACACCTTACAGTTCCTCGGGAACTGTAAGATGATTATTTAGTATTAAATAAGTAAATAAAATCGGAATTAAAATTCTCAATCTATTGTGGATAAACATGTTCATCTGCTTGCATGTTATGCACGTTGGCATTAGTTGCTTCTCTGCCACATCGGCTTTTAAGTATTTGCCCAATGTAATGTCTTTTCAATGCACTTAATGTTTCTCCTCGTTGTCTCTGTCACCATGGTTTGTGAAACTTTCAGCATTTCTTGTCAAGCCACAAGATTCTCTTTCACTCATAGTCACAGATGTAGCCTTTTCTTAAAACTCTCAAAGTTTGCAGAAACTGATTTACACAGCACGATGAGTTTCTGCCAGAAGAAATACACCGCAAGATGTGAAAGCAACATTTAATAAGAATCAGAATGAATTATTCTGTTTTCTACTCATTTAAAATAGTTAACTCAGCAAACAGGCGTCTTGGTATGAAAGGGGTAATAACCCCCCCCCCCTTTTTACTGTTATATAAATTTGCGGCGAAGAGGTATTCTCATGTTTTTAAGCACGATCAGTCAATGAGCAACAGTTTCTCTTGATTTATGTTGAATCTTGAAGCAATTTGTTACGAAATTTGAAGATTATTAACTGTTATAAGGGTAAATAAATGCAGCAACCGAAAGAAATTTTTTTGACAGACGAATTTAATGATTTCGAAATCAAGTTCAAAGACTGAATAAAATAATGCTGAGAGACCTGAATGGGTTATTGCAAGCAGATAAGAAATGTGTTGAATGTATCATTTCCCAAATGTAATGTTCTACATTTTCGAAGAATCTTTTCCAAAAATAAAATGGTTTCCTTTTTTATACATTTTAATTACTAACGTTATAAAAGCAAAAATGTATTTTATTAGTGAAAAAAAAAGTATTATATTTTAAATTCTACAATATCTTATACAAATAAGATTTAATAAAATTCAATCCAATTTTGCTCAAAATTATTTCTGCAATTACCAGTTTGTACCGAATTTACAGTTAAAGATAGAAATATCGCACATGTTAAAAATCTCCGCTGTTTCCTCTCTTTGTTAAACAGACGATACTTTATTACATTTGATGGGCATTGACATTGTTTTCTTTATTTAGAACTCGGGAGAGAATATGTTTAGCTACAGGCTTTACTGCATGCGTTTCTTTGGTTTTAAAATGCTGTCAGGGATGCATTGAGATGTGTTAGTGCTTCATTTTACATACGTTAACATAAGTACACTGAGACATCATTTTCTATTATTTTTACTTTATCAATGTCACATTTTTTTTCTTTCTCAGCTCCTTTTTTTTAAAGAACTTTTTTCTTTCAGCTTCATTTTCGTCTGTTTTCCTTATCTTGTAAACTAGAAAATATTTCTCGCGCTTCTAAAAACGTTGGGTGTTTCTCCCCATCCATCGGGAAAAAAAATCATATACTCTTAGAAACGAAAGAAAATAGCACTTTCTTCAATGTAGAGCATTTAAATCGTAGATTTGGTACTGAAAAGGAATAATGCTTAGTAGTTTGATTTATTTGTCTTTCGAGGAAATGCCTCCCAAAGTCATAACAATATAACAACAAGCAAATTTACAGCGAAACGTAATATATCGGTATTTTGAGAAGTTCAGAATAACGCAAAAAACGTTTTTTTTTTTTAAACTATCTATTAGGCATTAACTTTGTGTTTTCCATAACTTTTTATTTAAAAATTGATAAAAAAACTTGCATGTTAGTAAGAAAGTTAATTTCTTTCGTAAGTTCTGAAAAATAAAAATTATAATATAACTTTAGTTACTCTGTTAAGCGAATAAATTCATTTTTGAAAATTGCATGTCGAAACTGAGAAGGAGCTACGTCATTTTACAACAGACACCACACTCGAAGAAGTTTGTCAGACGAGTGGAAACACACGAGCGTTTAGGAAATGGACGAAGACAAAAGAAATTGTCTAAGTTTTATATCATGAATACTTTGCTAAAAAAGTGAGAATGGGACATAGTGTGCAGAACACGTGCTCTGGTTTGTGGGACAGCAGTTAGCGATCACCGCTCAGCAGCACTTTTTTCTAAAGCGGCAGAAATACGTCGCTTAAATCGACTGATTTTTGGACAAAAGAAGAAGTCTTCTTGAGCAGTTTAAGATGGGAAGAAAAAGAATCTTTAAACAATTATAAATTAATAAAAAAGGGTATTCAACTTCGAGACTGTAGACATAAGGAAAGAAAATGAATTGAAAATCTAATGACTTACATCAAAAGGATAAAGATTTCCATTGCTCACTTTACAAAGAATTTCATTTGCATGTATCTTTCTTTAATCTCTGAAAATATTTTGTTTCTGTCATATTCCTCTAGGAAATATATCCCTATATATTTATTTTCCTGATTTTATATGAATGTAACATTTATAATTATTTTATTTAATATATCTTTCTCAGTCGGAACATTTTTTGTGAGCGGGTTATTGATAACTTTCAGCTCGTCCCTTTTGAATTCGATACATTTCTTCCTCGCGGATTCTTCTTTTCGACTGAAAAATGACAGAAGGAGGAAGAGAATAAGAATAACACTAACTAAATAAGATATGAAAGATTCTCCTGCCAAAAGTTTGAAAAGAAACGAATTTAAAGGAATAAAATTCGATCCACTTGAAAAAAAATAATGATAAACACAAATAAACACATGAATACATTAAATATTTCATTAGGTAGATGACATGAAGAAAAGAAAGATAAAATGACCGAGGTTTGTTTCTCCATTTCTTATATAAAAGGCTTCATTTCTGAGGGAAAGAAAGCGTTTCACTCCGAAATTTCAAACAACTCCTTTCTCAATGAACTATAAAAAAACTGGATCGGTTTCAGTTTGTTTCAAGATGATCATTTCGTTTGAAATGATCCTTTTTCTCCTTCACTTTGCTAGTTGAGTTTTTAGTAAATATTTCTTCGTCACTTAGTTCAAATCAAACATTCATCTCCTTCTATATTCGAAAGAGATGGACTAAGGATCGTCTTCCAGGACGCGAAGTTTGTTCTAATCTGATGTCGTGGGGAAGACGAGGACATCTCCCTTTTCAAGCGGTGGTGTGGCTATAGCGGACTTGGCTACAGCGGACACATAAGATTTCGTGGTCAGAGCGGACACTCCGAAACTCATCGTGGTTAGAGCGGACACATCCCCCCCTCCCCATCTTAGAACAGATAAAGGGTGCAGATAAATAAGTAAATAAATGCTTTTAAAAATCACAAATATAATTCTAAACAGTATTTTAAGTGGCAAATCTCTTTCACGTAGAATAACGTGTTTTTTTTTTTAAACCGAAGTTTTCAGTTTTTGTACTCGATTATCGAATTACAATAATAAATACATTTTTGCCAATCAAACTTAATTATTTATGTTATATTATAGTGCGAATGCATTTTAAACATAGCGAAATGTAATAAAAATAAAAACTTTCTGAGAAATATTTAAAAATTAATAGTAATTGACAGTATAATGAAGGGTATGAACGAATTTCAAGGATTTTGTGGAAAACTGTATTTTAGAGTCAAATAAATATTAGAACAGGTGCAACTGCCATAAAATTAATTAGTTTCATTAATGTAAGTAAAAATAAATACTAGAAGTAAAATATATAAAACAGATTCAAGTAAATAAAAGAAAAATCAACACAAGTAAATAAACATTAACTAACCTTTATTATAAAGGCATAAATATCATTTACCATAGAATTTAGTCCAACCTAGTTACAAAACTTAAAGATATAGGACATTTTTCTAAATTGTTCGATGCTTCGAATTCTTTTAAGATGTTTTCAATTCCTTCATCCAATTTTACATATGCTTTTTTCCTTGTTATTCCAGGGTCGCCTAACTCTCTGGACTTCAAATTAAAAGACATTTTTTGTGTTTCTTCTTTTAGTATTTTAACTAATAAGTGGACATTAGGCTGGTTTCTGCTAGTGATTGCATTTAATTTGGAATTCCACACTTCAACAGAATTATTTGTCCTATGACGCTGTCCATATACATTCCATACTTTAATGGGCATATTTGGAGAAAGGTCTTCTCTCAAAAATACAGACTTATCTCTACAGCAGGTGCAAAGCTCGAAACTATACACAACAGATGACATATGACTGATTAGGGAAACAACACAATAGGTGCAAAAATGTCCGCTCTGCCTACCCAGCTCCTCTCACGTGTTCGCTGTAGCCACTGTCCGCTCTGGCCACGTAACCTTTCAAGCTTCCACGTGATCGCAGTGCGAGGACATTTGAAGGAGAAATAAGAAAATTTGGTGCTCAAACCGTTATTCTCGAAGAATCCGAAACTTTTTCAGCAAACCATTTCAATCATTTTTTCAAGGGAGTTGGTTTCAACATCTTACATTCTAAAACATTTAAATTAAAATTTGAAAGTAATCTTGAACTAAATGGCAAAAAATAGCAACATTTAAAAATTTTTGATTTCCATTATAAACAGTTGGATTTTAGTTCACAATCCAGTTGTGTTGTGAACTAATTAGCTTAATATGTGTATATGTGGAGGGGAGGGATTGGTTCAGAATGATCCTCAAGTGACTCCCGAGGCGATAAAAACAATTCTTGATATTTTTTTTGGATTAGTGCAAAGGATTGAAAATATCAGAAAAGATCTCGAAACCTTGATCGTTCCTCAGCAGTTTCCCACTTTATCCATTTTATGTTCTAGCCTTGCTTTCAGCAAAACCATTCAGCCATTCAGTTCAGCATTCAGTTTTGAAAGTTCGACGCACAATCTTTTTCAGGCCAAATTATTCTTAGTACTTCTTTCATTTAATTTTCTACGATCAGCGTTTTAATCTACAGTAGCTTGAGGACTCTTTCGGAATACCAGTCAAACCGTGATCAAACGACATCTAATGTGGCATCTCCTCATCAGCGATGGCATCTTCACATTGCGACTGTTTCGGCAAATTTGGAACTCTCTCCCGTCTGGTGTCAAAGCCCCGTCAATATTTGTGTCATGCTCCTTGAAGTCAAGAAAATGAATCGCAAAAGAAGATTCACGAAAAAGACTATTAAGGCCAGTAAGGAAAATCTAATATCATAAGGAAAAAAATTATCTCAAACCAGAAAGATAGTTTATACCAGTAATTAGTCTCTAAAAGTGAAAAAAATTTAGAAACCACTTATAAACTGTAGAAGCTTTTTGCTAACAAAATAATTTGTGTGTGTGTGTGCTTATTGATTTATCTAGTGTGACCCCAGTTTTCTTTGCAATCCCTTATAATTTTTTTCATCTTATTGAATGGATGGCACTCTTCGACAGTGAAGCACAGAAGGCAGCTCGAAAGTTTGCCTTCAATGAGTCCGCCTCGTTGTTACAACGGTCATTATGGCTGAAATCAGTTTCATTAACTGCCGCGTTACTCGAACTTCCTGAAAAGGAAAAATGCAAAGACGACACGAAAAGACAAAGGCATCGAGTTTCGTCATGATACCATGCTTACTATGGCTATCACGTAGCATGAGTAGTACATAAAAATAGTAGACGTGATTCGAAATTTGATTCATTGCCAGTAAACCAATCATGGTCCGAGAAGGCTTCATTTTGAATAATAGAATTTAGGATATATATTTCTCTTTTGCTAAAAATCTTCTTTTTTGCGAACTTCTCCCTTTTCGTAGTTTTAAGCGACGAGTCTCCAAAAGGTTCTTTGAGGTGGAAAGAGGCGGACGATATCTTTGTCACAGCTTAAGCAGATGTTTTGAGACGGATAAGAAAAATGAAGAGAATAAAAAATTTCTTAGTGTGTCAATGCTAAATTGAAATTTTTACATAGAAATTTTTACTCCCCGTTTCTCTGAAGTTTTTGAAAGGTTCAAAATCTCTGATTGAAATAAGGTTTATATCCTGCAGAAGCTTTTGGGCATAATATTAAGAACCTGAAAAGACCGAACTTCTTTTAAATGCCTTAAGAAATTTTAGATAAGTGAGTGACACAGAAATTCTGCAGAAATTTAATCTATACGATTATCAAGAATAAGTGTTTAAAGTAGGACAGAAAGTTGCTTTCGCAAGTGTTGAAAAGATTGGCAACTATAATAATTTTTCAAAGCAAAGAGCAATTGTTGGGAGTTCATGAAATCTAATCATTTTCAGAACAGCAATCCACGGTTGTTTTCCAAACAGTGGGTAAGAGGAGTATAACTGACAAAGTTCAGGCACTTTGCTATTGTATAACATAGGTCGAATAAATAGTGCCTGTAGAAATTTTTAAAAAATTGTTCAATCTCTATCTGTCATACTTCTCTTACCGTTCAACCATTTTTGAGGGACCGTTTCGTTTCACTGATCAGTGCAACTTATGACCTATATATGGCTCTTTCTAAAGGATCTAAAGAAATCTCGACAAAATTCGATAAGAGAATTTACATAACTGGTAGCGACGAAGTGCTTGATGATGCCGATGCTCCATTCTTGGATTTCTTGAAGGTTGTGTCATTTGCGCTAACTCATTAAATAGTGTCATTTGCGCTCAAGCTTTAAAAGGGCTATAACATTATAACTTTTATCTTTGCATGTAAGATTTGGTGATTTTACAATGCACGCCAAATGGTAATCAATCACTGTTAGTGTGAGAATAATACTCCTTGTCCCTGATAACGAAACGGAGCTTCCTTGAGAAAAATGCTGATGACCTTTACCGCGTTTCAGACGAATGTTGAATGTAATAAATAAAATGTGAGAAATTTGCTTAAAAAATTTATTATAAAGGAACACGTTTATAATTTTCCCACACAGAAGACATTTATAAAAATTATAATTTTGATGTGCATATTACAAATGTAATCTAATAAAGTGAAGTATAATTTTCAGTTTTATGAATATTTAATCTTTATATCTCTTACGCTTTAACTTTATATAACAAAATGAAAAAAAAAATGCATTGAAAGTGCTTTAAATTCAAATTTAAATGGGTATCAATAATGTTTAGTTCTTTCAGTATGTTTGTATGCATGTATGTATATTCCACAAGCTGATACTTGATATGAGATAATATATCTTTTATGTTGAAATCGTTCAAATAAGCTGCATTTTTTTATGCAAAATAATAAGCATTTTGTTTAAAATAAATGAGATAGTAATCATATTAGTAATTTTAAAAATAACTGCTGAGAGGGGAAATTTTGAGACTGAGAAATTTTGATAACTACTGAAATTCCTTCAAATCTAAAATATATTACTTCATTTTCTAGCTTATTTACTGTCGCATTTAACTATACATAATCCAATGTACCAGCAATCGATATGTAAATGCAACATCTATACGTACTACATTAAAACGCTTAATTCTCAAATACAGCATTATGAGCTTACGTTTTATTCATAAGGTAATGTAATAGCAAATTTCTGCCTATTTTCTTAAAAGCGCGACCAATGATTTATTATTAATTTTAAATTAAATCTATGCACGAAAGATAGCTAGAAATAAAATATATTACTTCATATTTTATTCATTCTTTTTCCCCTTCTTTCCCCCTGAATTTCTTGCCAAAAGTATAGATTCATATAGATTGGATCTTTATCGTAATCAAAACTGAAATAACAATAGTAAATATTTACATATTAGACCGTAAGATAAGACTGATTTCACAGCTATGTATGGTTTATGAAATCATTTTTTTTTCTAAAAAGTATTAAGTGGTTACACTTAGGAACAAGTTTCAGTTTTTCTTAAATGCTGCATCTAGACATACTTCCAATTACAAAATTTCATTAAATATAGTTGACAATTGTACGGAAATTGCAAAAATTAAATTTTTATACGTCCACCATAATTTCAGGGGTGGATTAGTATAATTTTTCTCGTATTGTCACCTATATATACAGAAATTTACATTTCTAACTAGAAAATTTGCAGGGATATGCTTAGTTTTAAATTTCGAAGGACTGGCCAGAAATGTGGAAGAAAGCATTTATTTCAGAATGCAACAAGTACATCATCCAATCATTAGCACTTCAAAAATATTCGATAATCATGCATAACTTTGTTCACTTTCATTGTTAGGCAGTCTTTATAAAGAAGGGAAGAGAAACTTGAAGAACTGAACGTTTAAGACATCTCAAAGACTTACTGGAATACCCAGTAAGAAAAGAATTTTTTTTTTAAATCGAACTTGTGCAGTTTCTAAAAGAATGATATATATATATATATATAAGACAACAAGAAATCTTTGGTTATGATGATGATTTATTTTGTATGCAATCGTAATGGTTCCCTAATTCTAGAAGAATACAATGTCGTTTTCAGTTCCCAACATTTTAATAGGCTGCGTGATTTAGTGATTAAAAATTGTAAGATACTTTCTTCAACCGGTGAGAAATGGTGAGAATGAAGTGTCATATATGTGATGAAAGAAATTGACATTTTTCTGTATTTTTTAGGTTACCGTTTTGCTAGATTAGAAACAGTCAATCCAGAGCTCAACATTTCAAAATTGACTGTGTAGAAAATATTTCAACTTTAATAAGTGGCATTCATACAGAATACAAGATCAAACAAATAGGCTCCTCCTTAGACAAAATCAAAACTTCCTTTTCTGAAAAATGTTGTTTGGAGAGACGAAGGATTTTTTTTGTCTATATAGAAACATTCATTTTCAAAATTGTCACTTTGGAAAAGTGAAAACAACTCTTCGTCCAAGAAATCCACCCTCATTCACAGTTTTCTGTTCATATGTTATATGCTGCTGTTTTTAGAAGTTCTTTTTAGAAGTTTAGTTGGTCCCATTTTCTACAAAAGTATACTGTATGCTACCGATAGATTCAATTAATTTTTATTGGCATTATATCTGAACTAATGAATTCATTTTATCAGTGGATATTTGATAAATCTTTGTTGACAAACTCAAAAAGCCAGTCCTTATGTCATATGAACTTGATCACATATATCCAAGTATTATTAAAATAATGCAATTCTGTATGGGTGTCGAAGATGTTCATTTGGAACACATTTTTAAGCACTTCAATTAATGCAGTAAAAGGTTATTTTTTTAAAAAAGTTAATAAATATATTATATGCTTTCACAAAGGAAAGATAGGATTTAAATCGCTTGACATTAAGTAGCAAAACATGTTATATAAATTTAATTGACCACAGTTTAGTACTTATTATAGTATAATTCTATTAAAATACTTTAAAGATAAGGTTAGGTTATTTATTTATTTATTTTTTGCGGGAAGGGTGGGTGGGGGGAGGGAGTTCTCTCAAAAAAGCCTTAAATTGGAATTAAAACTATTTGCTGAATCTGATGGTCAGATGGAGAGGGCCATCGTAGCTCTCCGAAAGCGATTGTAATCGTCCTTATTCGTTGGAATTGGAAAAAACTAAAGCAAAGAGATATAAATAAATATCAAAAGCGCCAAACAATAGAAAAAAAAACAAATGCGATGCGCTTTCATATCTTGAGGAACAAACGAATAAAAAAAGAAGTGCTACTGTTCATAAAATATCATACTTGAGTTCAGGTTTTATATGCTGACATGTACTTGAAAAATCAAAAAAATATTTTGCATTATTGAGCTTAAAGAAATGCGTGATGTAATTTTGAGGAGCCATCTTCTTTGATTGGATCATGAAACAATTTTAATAGGCTATGTTTTATTCTACTTTTAAGTGTATTTCTCAGAAAGTTTATTCCATTTTTAAAGGAAAATAAACTACAAAAAATTTACTTCTTTTTCTTTATTGAAATTAGTTTTCATTAAAAATGGTTTAGATGATTCAAATATGACAGACTTTCCTTATTTCTGCTGCTTTAAAAATACTCCTTTTAAAGTAAGCAACAAGCTCATTTTCTTAACGCAACAAATATAATTGCGAAGGAAACAAAATATATAGAGTGATAATTGTATGGAATGCGCTAATCATTCTATTTACTGACCAATTACATTAGCTTTTTTTAAAAATTTATATAGTTGTATCACCTGAAACCTGAATAGTCTTGTCATAGCTTAAAAATTCAATTCCCTATGTATTAAATAGCCTATTCTATCCAACATATAATTTTCAAATTTCGTATGTTAAAATGTTCTCTTTAGACATCTATTTTCTTTACCATTTTTTGAAAAATATTCATTTTCTATCAGACACCAGAAGGCATCTCTCTGTATAAAAGCAGTATTGGTTATGTAAATAGAATTCGCCTGATTTAAAATATATTTTAAAAGAATATTTGATAGAAAGGTGTGTTGAAGTAAATAAAGGTGGCTTTTGTCTAACTAATGTAGTGCACAAAATAAAGGCAGAAGAATTCTTGAAATCTATTATTTATCTGCTGCAAATCTCTCTCTCTCTCTCTCTATCTATCTATATCTATATATATATATACTAGCTATTACCCGCGACTTCGTACGCGTAGAAGTTTTGATGTGTATGTATGAGAACTGACGGTCTGATCAGCAGTCGTCAGTGCCTGTCTAAAATCGCCTGCGACCAAAACGACAACGCCGCCCATCACCACCTGGTTGCCGCGGATGTCCTGCAGGCTGCAGTTGAACGCCTCTAATGCATGCTTGTGCGCCATTGCCCACTCGTCCCCTACTATTAATTTGCATTGCTGCAAAAGGACTCCTCGGCCGCTGTTTTTGGTGACGTTGCATGAGTATCTTCGCTTGCAAGATTATGCTGCAATTTGAAAACGGAAGCTGTAGTCCGGCCACCGTTAAGCAAAGTTGCAGCAATGCCCGAGGAAGCTACAGCCAGAGCTATATTGCGGTCCTTGCGGAATTGGGCTAGCAGGAGACTCAGCACAAACGTCTTACCCGTACCTTCTGGTGCGTCAAGAAAGAATAATCCCTCCTCTCCACTATTTACTCAGTTCAGAATCGTTTTGGAGATTTGACGCTGCTCGGAAAGTAATCGTAGTTTCATTTCCTTGACCTGCGATTCTAAAACCGCGGTATCGTAGTTTAGGGCTATTTCACAACTTCGCCTGATAATTCGTTAATGATTAGGTCATTTGAGTGTCATTCAGCCTATGCACGATATCTTCTGATAAAGCGTCCTTCTGTTTATCCTAAGCTGAAGAGAGTTTGATAGTCCGCAGTGCTCACTAAAACTGCAAACAGGTCTTCCAGCTACTTACATAGCCCGATCTTTATTACTCCTCTTCGAAAGATTAGATTTGCGTTTTCTGGGCATTTCGAAAAACTATCAAATAATAATAATAATAATAATAATAAAAAATTAAAACTAACCTAAAAAACGATGTACTTAAAACTATAAGCATATACGAAAAATATATAACTAACATAAATACAATTTAATTACAAAAACACTAAACTAACCTCAAAACAATTTTTTTACATAGTATACCTGAAATAAAATAAAACAGCAAATCAAGTCCGTGTTTCTTTAAAATCAGGTCAAGTCTATTTTATTTATCGATCGAGATTGAGATAGCTGCAGCAGTATAATTTTAAAACTTTATTTAAAATGAAAACACAGTTGTCAACAATCAGAATACACTGCGCATGCGTGAATTTTCAATGCCAGTTGGGGTAACGCAATGCAGATTAGAAATTTTCAATTTCCTTTATTCATGTTTTATTTTAATTTAAAAGTACTTCAGAATGAATCCAAAAGATCGATTAATAAACAATGTTTAATTTTAAATGCATCAAACACTAACGAAAAAAATAGAATCGTTTGAAAAATTCGGTCGAAAACAAATTAAGCCTAATCTCATTAGCGTGGGGGAAAAAAAACTGAAACCTTATTCATTTTTGGCGGTATTTGGCCTCAGATTTTTGGTGAGAAAATTAGTTTTTAATTAATAAAAAATTAACCACTCAATTAACCGTAATAGTAGCCTATATCCTATTCCAGATGATAATCTACCTCTGTGCAAAATTTCATCCAATTCCGTTCAGCCGTTCTGGCGTGATTGACTAACAAACATCCGTCCATCCAAACTTTCACATTTATAATAGTAGTATATATGATTAATATATACTACTATTACTATATATATATATGTTACGGCCAAAGCCTGAAGTTCGGCCAGTTCGCGAATTGGCTAGCCAATTCGCGTTTTAGCCAAAGTCCGAAGTACTTGCAATTGTATATTCTACTTTGGCTGGCCATTTCGCGAAGTGCCTGGGAATCTTTGGCCAAAGCCCTATGTAATAATGGTAGATTGACCAGTCGGCGGCACATTAAACAGAATACTTAAAAACAAGTAAAATGTACTCATTCTTGAGTACTTCATGTTGTTATAATATCTCCAAGTAAAATAGTCTTAAATTTGAGAAATGCATGTGCTCACTTTTAATACGTACAGGGATTCGAAAATGAGTATGTGTTTTTCCAAATCTGCAGAAATTATGCAAATCTAAATATGTAAAAAGCACTCTCGACTAACATGGTTGGACCCAGAGGGATTCGAACACAGACCGTTCGATCTGCAGCCCAAGACGCTGCTAACTAGACTAATTCGCACATAAGGAGCATTCCAAGAAATGTTTTGAGGGTGATCGTCAGTCTTTTTCTGCTCCCATAGACCTAATGCTAAATTTTCCAGATTGCATTCTCCTCCGAAATATCGATTTATAAAATACGAACATTTTTACAAGGTAAAAATACAATATTAAGAGTAAATTAAAATAAATATAATGACATTTATAATAATTATAATATAATGACATTTATAAATAAGGACATGTTGTAGGTGAAATTCGACAGCTGGTGCCAGCAAAGAAATATCTTTAAATAATATTAACAAGAAAACTATTTTTCCTTTATATTTGTTTTAATTAGCTCTTATATTTGCTATTTGCCTTTGCAAAAAAATTTATATATTTTTTAAACAATATTTTGGCAGACAATGTGATCTGGGATCTTTAACATTAGGTCTATTGAGCAGAAAAAGACTAAGGATAACCCCTAAAGGTAGTTGACAAAGTGAGTACTCAATCAGAATTTGTATTCATACACGATATGCAACACATTTGCTCAAGATATAATTCGTCATTTTGAAGGGCTCAAATCTAATCTTCTTCACGCTATCACGTTGTTACAGCATATACGTTCACTGAATAATTTCTATTATGGTTTTAATATGAGAACAGAATAACACGAGATCATATTTTTATATATTAAAAACTTATTTTTAACTCAGAGGTGTCACTTATATTTGAACTCGTTTCTGAAACAATTGTACTTGAAAAAACAGAGCACAGAAGTACTCATTTTTAAATACTTCATTTTTAACAGTGTGTAAAACAATCTGCTCTTGACTTCTTTCTTCCTACTTTGGCCGATCGTCCCAAGCCACTTCGCGAATTGGCCGGCCAAAGCCCGAAATCAAGAAAAGATCTGACATTGGCCGGTAAGTTTACAGCAACGTTGGCCAAAACACAAACTGGCCGATTTCGGGCTTTGGCCGTAACATATATATATATATATA
>JAPMOR010028655.1:108764-130396 GCA_026543865.1 Argiope aurantia
CATTTTTTTTTCCTTTCAAAGAACAATTTATATATATATATATATATATATATATAAATTGTTCTTTGAAAGGAAAAAAAAATGAGTTATTTTGCGTCTTAATGCTATTTATTCAAATATCAAATTGACTTTCGACATAATTGAAGCTCATTCTATCAATATTTATTTTAACTTTGTATATAACAGTATTTCGTCAATAGCTTTTAAGTAACAAAAAATGTAGCATTCAATAATTTAAAACTGGCAGTTAATTGTCGAAATCCCATGATTGAAATAATCCACTTATGCACATTTTGTTTTACTTCGATTTCTTTTCCATTACGAATCTGATTTAAATAAATGTTAAGACAGTTTTAATTCTACTAAATGATGCATTGGAAACTATTGAGATTAACAATTTTTGATACTTTTTTATCTACAACAATTATCATAGAAGTTCGTTATTCTAAAATTTGATATATCTATAGTTTTTAGTGCCAATTTTTTAAAGACTATTTCGAATTCTTTTTGACTATATTATATAAGGGGTAGTATTTAAATGATTTTTTTTCATTGTTTAGAATAAATTATAGTTTTTCATGGTATAATATTCAAACAAATAGAGTAGTTTGAAAGAAAAAGTTATAAATATAATCATTATTTTATTTTCATTGTTAAAAATTTTGAATATTGATAATTGGACATTGTTTCATAATCTCAAACTCTCCTTTTAATTTTTACTAAATGTTTCTTGACGTCGATTTGAGCTTCATCCGGTTGAGAAGAATGAGGCATTTCAGAGAGACACAGTTGCCTATTATTTTCAGCAGCCCTTCATACTTTTCGGACTTTTCATTAATGTAGCGCCATGTTACTACATTTTCAAAGCCACACCGATATTGCCGATATTGATATCAATTATACACAACTGATGGCTTTCCTTTTGACATTTCGAAAACTTCAATACTGTTATTCTTATCTAAAATCATATCAAACTAATGGAGAGAAAGAAAAGAAAAAGCAATCGAGCACCGAGCACCTAATCTAAAAGAAACTTTCAAAAAGGTTTCTAGCACTCTAAAAGAGAAATTATCAGTTTTACTGTGAGAAAGAGGTGATTATTCAAGAAAAAGAACCCTCAATAAGCAATCATTCTAATATCAATACGAGAAATGTGCATTCTCTATAGTCCCTCTAGATACTCGCCAAGTTTTCTTGCCAAAGGTAATTAAGTCCCAGTAAACCTACAATGTGAGCGCAAAAGACACTTTTCAATGAGTGAGCGCAATTGCGACTGAGCTCAAGTTCCACAATCCCTTCTTGGTTAACATTACCTTTCTATTCAGGGACAACAGCAAGATAATTATCGAGAATCCTTGCGGTTAACTACGGACTTTTTTTTTTGGCGGCATTCCTAAGAAAAGGATATCATTTGGTATAACCAGGGGCTGTAAACCACTCTAGATTGATGGCAAACGCAGTTTATCTGCTTAATATTGTTACGAAATTTTACCGGGGTTCGTTTGGATAGTGGAAGTGATATGATTTGTAGAACGCTCAATCAGTAGACGGCAGTAGAAAATAAAACAACAACTGTTTATTTACACGAAGACACACAGGACAGCACAGAAGTGACAACTATATACAGCACAGAAGACGATTATCTTCACCCGAGACGTGTAGCATACAACAGCACACACAGCAGCATACAACCAGAATCTACTGCAGACAGTAGCGCACAGCTTAGTTCAGCACTAGCTTGACTCCGTCGCTTCCGACTACTCTGTCTTCGACTACTCGGAATCCTACTGACTCACTCTGTCTGGCAGCTGCAGTCCCTTTTATAGGCCTCAGGAGGCGGGGCTAGAAGCCTCTCAACCAATCAGGAACGTTCGAGGCGTATCTCGGTTCCTACTGGACGGATTGGGAAAATTCTCGATGTTTCGGGTATAATCTATTTTGGCGCCAAAGTCGCCAAATTCGTCACCAAGTCGCCAAATGGTCGCCAAGCTCTGGTACCCTCGACGCGACCAGACTCCGTCCAATAGATGACTGTAAAACATTCTTTCCAATGATGGAACCAACTATGCTGGGAAACAGCATTACGGATTCGTAACAATATTTACCTATTTCAAAATTAATTTCTGTTACCTGATATGAAGAACTCTACAAAAAGATTATGCATTTTTCTTATTCGAGCCTTCTTTCTATAAAACACCTTATCGTGATTTCCTACTCATGCGTCAACGGGTAAATTATTAGGTTAATCATCCAGAAATTAATAAATTAAAAAATTTCAAACTATCTCTGGTGCTTAACAGCCAAAACTGTAGTTTTATCCTTAAATAATGGCAATGGTCAAAGATAAATATGGTCTAAGTTATAGTGGAAATGGACAAAGGCGAAGAAGCATAAGAAGAAAAAATAAAGAAGAGAATTCTGCACCGGAATGATTTGTCTTCATTTACAAACAACGAGTTTTCATCTTTTGTAATTTTCCGGTTATATTCGCGAGGTTTTCTGTCGAGAATCATTTTATAGACAAAGACCTTCGACATGGAAAGATGACTCTGGCTTCAAAAGTTTAATAGAAGATCTTCGTGAGACAGTTGTTAGGAAAGATGGTGCAAAAAGATATGTCAGAAATAAAATAGCATTCCCACAAAAGACGAGAAATGAAAATCAGTTTGTTTAACAGATCAAAGAGTGTAAAATTTACTCAACTGCTTCCAACTCCTCTCTCAGGAAAAAATAATATTCAATGCTCGCATCATATTTTGACTACAGAAATTACAGCTTTAAATAAAATGTGCTTGCCTTATAAAAAATGTTTGCGTTATTAGAAATATATATATATATATAATTTTCATGTTATTTGAAGGATTGTTTCAATTTCAAGACATTGCAGAGTCGTTTATAGCTATTCAATTGAAGTGAAATTTTGTGCAGTCTTTTTTCTCGTTGATTAGAAACAAAATGGGAGGGGGGGGGGGTGTAGCAAAATTTTAACTTTCAGAAAATAGTCTATGTAATGATATCTCTTAATATAATTTAAATCTTAGTTAATTTCCTAATTTTTATATTAATTTAACCCATAATACCTTAGTTCTAAAATATTCTCTTATTTCCTGATCCAATTCCACCTTTTTTATTTAATTAATGTTATACGAGCTCTGTAAAACTGCTTTAATCAGCAGGTACTCACGTACCGAGTGAAGGATAAAAATCCTAAATGTATACTATGTTCTTTCAAAAGGTACCCTTTCTAAATCAATGCGTGTCAAAGAAATCTCTGTCAGGATCTCATAGTATGAAATCACAAGAGGGGGATCGCTTTCGCCCTTCTACTCTGGTGAACGGAGGCTAGTTTCGTCATCTCTTCTTGTACATATATTACACATCTCAGGATGGAATAAATCGTGTTTAAAAATTCAAAAGTGTCTTCTCTTCGGCCACACTACTGCTTAAAAATATGTTTTACCTACATATGGAAAACTAATTTCTTCACTTCTTTGAAATAACTTATGTTTTAAATATTAAGCCTGAGTTCATATACTCTCAAGAGCCAAAACATTATGACCACCTGTCAATTACAAGTTGACCCACCTTTGGCGCGCAACACAGCTTCAACCCGCCTTGGCATGGATGCCACAAGTCCTTGGTAGATGGCCGGAGACAGATTGTACCAAATGTTTAAGTAACGGTCACGCAAATCCGAGATATTGCGAATTGGTGGTCTTTGAATTCTGAGCTGCTGTCGCACGTCATCCCAAAGGTGTTCTATTAGATTAAGTTCCGGTGAGTTAAGCGGCCAGGACATTAACTGGAATTCAGCATCATGTTCCTGGAACCACTCCAACACAATTTTAGCCTTGTGACACGGGGAGTTGTCCTGTTGGAACATTCCATTTCCAGCTGGAAAAACAGAGGCCATGTAAGGGTGCAACTGGTCCGCAATGATGGTCAGATATCTTGTAGCATTCATGGTATGCTCTACAACAACCACGGGTCCCAGAGCCGGCCCAAGAGAACGTCCCCCAAAGCATAATACCGCCACCACCGGCCTGTGTATGACCTACTGTACATTGAGGGAGCAACTGTTTGCCTGGAAGACGGCGTATCCTGACACGGCCATCGGCGTGATGCATGACAAACCGTGATTCATTTGACCAGGCAACTCTCTCCCACTGATCCATGGACCAGTCGCGATGTTCCCGGGCCCAGCGCAGGCGCAGTTGGCGATGACGCTTGGTCAGCAAAGGCACACGAGTGGGACGTTGCTGCGTAGCCCCATATCCAACAATGTCCGCTGAACAATGTGCTCCGATACTATTCTACTTGGCCCTGCATTGAATTGGGCTGTCAGCTGAGCCACTGTCTGGCTCCGGTTTTGCTTCACCATGCGAGACAGTCTCCGACGACCTTTTTCTTTGATAGCGTGTGGACGTCCAACACCATGTCGTTGACTGCTGCTTTCACCGTCATTCATCCACTTTGCATAATTGCTAACAACTGTAGATCGCGCACAACCCACGAGTCGTGCAGTTTCGGAAATACTTGTTCCGAGCCTTCGAGCCATTACAATCTGCCCTCTATCAAAGTCGCTTAGATCCGCAGCCTTTCCCATCACGCACAGAAGTAAGTGAAAGAATGATTCTTCAGACTCTCCAGCAGCAGTTAAATACCACTTCCACCTGATCATATGCATTCCACGTCATCCAGGCTAGTTCTTTGCAAAATGTAGGGGTGGTCATAATGTTTTGGTTCTTGAGTGTATATTAATGATCTAGTTAATCTGCAAGATTTCAATTTTCTTCACCAAAATATTTATATTGATGAACTAAAACCAACGATTATCACACATCCTACAATATTTTTATAAAGGAACAAAGCAACTGATATTCCTGACATAAGAAAAGAATTCAACTTTAGTGTTAACAGACGTATATTTATGAAGCATTAATACAAAATTTCCAATAAGACATAAAACACTATTGTAAATCAACTCATAATCTATACTTATAATAAAGCTCAATGTGTGTGTGTTGACACACTACAGGCCAGACCGTTTGACCTACAGCTACCAAATTTGGTACATGTATACCTTGGAGGTCGGAAATGTGCATCTGGGGTCCCATTTTTAGAATTTTTAATTAGAATTTTAATTATTAATTAAAAACTAACTTTACCGCCAAAAGAATCTTCATTTCCCACCGCCAAATGAATAAGGCCTCAGTTTTTTTCCCCACACTAATGAGGTTAGGCTTAATATTTTTCGATCGATTATTTCAAACGATTCTGTTTATTTTCTTAATGTTTGATGCATTTAAAATTAAACATAGTTAATTAATCGATCTTTCAGATTTATTCTGAAGTACTTTTGAATTAAAATAAAGCAGAATAAAGGAATTTAAAAATTTCTAATCTACATAGCGTTACCCCAACTGACGTAGAAAAATTCACGCATTTGCGTTACCATAACTGGCGTTGAAAATTCAAGCATGCGCATTGTGTTCTGATTGTTGACAACTATTTAAATAGATGCAGACTTGATTAAAATTATTTTTAGGTTAGTTTTATGCTTTTGTAATTAAATTATATTTATGTTAGTCATAAATTTTTTGTATATGCTTATAGCTTTGAGTACATCAGTTTTGTAAGTAGTTTTTTTTTTTTTTCTAATCTGTTTTCGACCGACTGTTTTAAACGATTCTGTTTATTTTCTTAGTGTTTGATACATTTAAAATTAAACATTGTTAATTAATCGATCTGCTCATGATGAATCTGGGAAAATTTTGTTGACAAATTCTTGAGATATTGCATAAATTAAGAAAAATATTCTTTTGGCCATAAGGCTTAAATACTCAGTGACTCTTTTTACAGTAATCATATTATAAAAAAAATTCTTTATTTCAGTAAAAAATATTATTATATTAATTGCAGAGTAATTATTTCCACTTTAATTTAAAACCTAAATTCTGCGGGAACTAACAGAAAATTAGAGCGATACATATTACGTTATGACTGAAGGCCTTAATAATTTTATGAGTGAATTATATGACTATCAAAATTTGAAGTTTTAAAATATTTTGATGAAGAAGCTATTAAAGTAGGAATTACATAAAATATTTAATTATTAAAATTTTAACGAGCATTAAGATTGGCGAACCTGCTGGTCACCAAAGGCGGCTAGTACATAATAAAATATGCAAAGAAACAACTTCAAAACTGAAATGAGGTACATAATAGATAAACTCACTATCAATAATTCTCTTTCTTCCATCTATGAACCTTTAAATATTGGCTTTGAGTAGAGGATTAGCGTATCAGGGCTATGTTGGCGCAGTTACAAATTGAAGAAGAATCACCCAAGGCAGCAAGATCTGAAACCGAAACTCAGAACTGCTACTTTTGAACATTCCCAAATAAATGCACTTTTCCTCCTTAATTTTCCAGCTACTTTTTATTTAAAAATAATAATTTTCCTTCATAATCTTATCCAGTCACTCTTCATTTAAAAAATTTTTTAAAACTTTTTTCCGCTTTACACCTTTTTATTTCTAATAAAATTCTTCCATTCTTACCTTCATCGTAAACACCGAAAGATTCTTAGCCCTCAAGCGACAACCTTTACAAACTTGCCAATGTCATATTACCCGATACCCTGTGAACATCGATCTGTCGCCAGAGGAGAAAATAGCGTCTTCGTGATATTCTTCTTTTGATATTTACTATTCTTCATTCCCTCTCCCCCCCCCTTCTCTATTGTGCTTCCTTTTTCATTTTTGATTTACCTTGTTTTGTAATGTACTTTTATATTATTTATTGTGTATCTCAGATTTGCATCGCTTTTCCCATATAACATATAGGATTAACATCGTATTTTTTACACTTAATAGTGAAGTTAGATTAAGTTTGCATGTTTTTAAATCTAATATATAAAAATCTCGTATCACGGTATTTGTGTTCGTACTCCTCCGAAAAGGCTCGAATAATTTTCATGAAATTTTGCATGTGTATTTGGTAGGTATGAGAATAGGTCGTAAAGTATATTTTATAACGCTAGGTAATTAGGGTGTCCCTATCCCGTCATTCCACGTTCACCGTACGATGAGAAGACCAACGGTTGCAACGATTGACGTAATGTTGAAAAAGTCCAGCTAAAAATAAACACGCGCGTCCAAATGCTACAACATCCATCTGATGACACATTCTCGGACCAATTGTTAGATATCGGGGATGGAAAAGTTGCTGTCTAATAAAATACTGGATGCATAAAATTGCCCACTCATTTCTGCACTATCGTCAATTCGCAAAATGCTCTCATTGACCGCATATTTCCCGATGTACGCAAACAATACATAAATCGTGCGTGGCTGGCAGAAAGAGCCATTTTGGCAGCAAAAAATGTGGACGTCGACGATTTAAACTTCAAGATACAGCAATCGTTGCCAGGCGACTTGGTATCATACAAATTGATCGATACAGTTTGCCATGCTAACGAAGCTGTAAATTATCCAACTGAGTTTTTGAACTGACTGGATTTGCCAGGCATGTCACCACACCTTCTACGACTGAAAGTTGGATCTCCGGTTATTTTACTTCGGAATTTGAACCCCCCACGGCTGTGCAATGACACACGATTGATCATTAAACAATTGATGAAAAACTTTATCGAAGTCACCATTTTGAATGGCAAATTACGAGCCGAAAATGTTTTGCTGCCACGAATTCCAATGATTCTCACAGACGTGCCAATCGAATTCAAACGCGTTCAATTTCCTATTAGATTCGCATTCTCAGTGACAATCAATAAGTCACATTGCCAAACGATGTCCGTTTGTGACTTCAATTTGGGCACACCATGTTTTTCACGTGTGGCATGTTCTCGCATGGGCAAACCATCGAGCTTATTTGTGTTGGCTAAAGACGGACTGAGAAAAAATATCGTACACTCAATTGCTCTCCGAAATGAATATTGATTTTCATTATTTCATTTTTATACTTTAGGACAAAAAACATATTACTTTTTCCACTTTACGTTTAACTTTTAAGAGATCAAACAATGTATATGTTCGTTATTTTTATGAAATACATTGTATTGACAAAATGAATGGTTGGTTTTTTTTTTCAGTTTTTATCGGCGATCATCGTCTACAGTGCTCCATTCCTCTTTCTGTCATAGATCCCATCCCTGCACACTTACAATACCTTCGTTAACAACCAAAATATTCAATAGAAATAATTTATAAGGCAGGACAATGTTTTCTCTGTCAGCTAGTCTTTATCTAAAATGCCAAGATAGAATTTTTTCGCAATTGATTGTGTAGTTGAACTGCTTTGTCAAGGCAGTAATTACGATTTCTTTTGTATATTATTGGATATTAACTATATTTTTATGTTTTCCTATATTCCATAGTTTGATTTGGCTAGTCTGTAATTGCCTCTGATGAAGTCTTTAAAATTTAAATATATATGGTCCATACATACACGAAGAATTTAATGTGTATATCAAGCGGCGGTTTTAAAGCAGAGATTGTCTATATTATTAATCGCTTAACTGTTTTGCCTGAATGCCATACGTGCATCGATTTATCGAATTTTGACAGTTGTAAGCAAAAAAAAACCATTCATAACGATTCAATATTAAAATGACTTCGAATGCATAGATAAGTCAAGCATTCAATGGATTTCCGTTTGAATCAAAATAAGAAAATATTCCCAAAATAGAAGGCGTCATCTTATTAGACAGAAAAAGAAATAAAACAGTTAAGTGGTTAAGCAAATTCTAAATATACTTTTCAAGAAAATTTTGAAAATCGGGCGAAATTTGGTGCCGTTGTTTATCTGTTTTTTCCTTCATTGTTTAAAAATTTTTCGATAGTATCCAAATTATTAGTAATAATATGCTCGTGAAAAAATATCCACATAATTTTTAATTTCCTCTCTATTGCAAAGGCATTGAACATTATTTTTATTTTTTTCCTTTGTTTTCACAAAGAGAATTATAGTTTTGCCTTCTTCCACTAATCTCATCATATTAGAAACATTTATTTTTTTCTATATATTTGAAAATTTGTCGAATAAAGAATTTTTAAAGTATGTGGTTTTTTTCTTGATTTTTTGAAGTGAATTTTTAAACTTTTGTCTTATAGAAATAAACAATAAGAATGAGGAAGAATATGTTTTTAATTTACTAATTACTTTAAAAAATGAAAAATTATTTTTAATAGAGAAAAGAAATTTTCAACAGTTTATAGTTAAAGTTTTTATTGAATTCGCTTTCTATTCTTTTAAGTTCTTGGCATACGAAAATTTCAATATCTTCATCAGATGGTTTATTAAATCGCTGCTTATTTTTACCACTACCAATATTTTTATCATTATATCCTCTTTTATTAATGCTATTGCAAGTGGCAAATGATGATTTATTGCTAAAATTGATCATTTTATTTTGGAAACCAACACTTCGAGAAACCCACTTAACGGAAGTGGATTTCTCAAAAATTTCTCGAATACTCTCGAATAAAAGTTAGAAAATATTAATTTTTTTACAATTAATTCCCTAACATATTATTAATAGCATTCGAAAAATCAAATTTGTGTTTTAGACGCATTTTTTCCCAACCGATTGAAATCGGCACAGAACTTTATTTTAAGTCACAAAATCACATTCCAAATTTCATGTATTTAAAGTCGTTACTTTTTTTAGTTATCACTCTTTTATGTGCAAACCGATAAACAGTCACCCCCTTGCTGAATTTGGCGCAAAATTTAATACTTACCAACACTACAGATATTAAATTTGTGCGATTCATTTTATCTATCTAATTCTCTTGGTTTTGTACTTGTTATATTAACATGTATTCGGACAAACAGATTTCCTCAAATGGATTTTGCTTAAAATTTGATAGAAATCTGCAAATTTGGTGACAAGACAATGTACTCAATTTCATCCGTCTCACTCAAAGCGTCACAGACAGACGGACATTTTCCAAAACTGTGTTTTTCGGGCTCAGGGAGGTCTAAAATGTTGCGATTTGACAAAATCTGCAAAAGTGCCAATTACAATACTTTATATGCGAGAAAGTGAAAATCGTTAAGGCAACAGCTTTTAACTTCAGCGTATAGAGGATTTCATTTTCATCCCATAGTGAAAGAAAACCAAACAAGAATTAAAGAAAGTACAGACAGATTATTCATTATAATCCGAGGAAATGGACGGAGGATTAGCTAAAGAGTCGTTTAATATAAATTCTATCTCCGAGTTAAAATATACAGACTGTTGAAGTACCACAAACGGCATCTCCTAGAAAACTATGACATCCATTTAATATGGTAAAAAAATTTCATTTTCAAGATTCGATTGCATTTTTTAATTTTTAAGCAATTTTATTTCTTCCATTGATCTTCAAATAAGTTGCACTGCACTACCAAGATTTACTATTTTCGATCGCTACTTCATCTATTCTAATTTTATGTGAACAGTCTAAAATTTGAAACGTTGAATATACGATTCATTATGAATGGTAAAACATACAATTTACTTTCATCTTAACAATATTTTATTGTTGTCAACTGGGGCATTTTTGAGTCAACAGTATTTTAAAAGCATGCCATACTTTAAAAGCTTTACTCCTCATAATATTAGAAAAACAGTTCTTAAATATGATAAGACTTCTATTATTAGTAATATTGTGTAATGGACTTATGAGCAACTTTTCGGGACTATAGCATACAAAAAACCTTTCAAAGATGACATTCGCTGAATATTTTATTGGCGAATCTTGACGCCGACTTCCAATGAATTTAAAATACTAAGTCGAATAATTGAATACTACTTTGAATTCCATGAATTTTTGCAATTTATTAAATTTCAGTTTCGGACTTTCTATGATCTAAGAAATTTTAAAGTTAGACTACGCAGTTCGACTACTTTCAAGTGCCTGAAATCAAAACAATTGCGCCATTTGCTGCTTAAGAATCCAACAATGATTATTCCTAACTTCTATAAATTGGAATGTTTGCTTGAAAGAGCACTCTCAGCTGTAAAGGGCTTATAAGTCGAATTCCAGAACAATTCAAAACAAGCAGGGTGAATTCAGATTGGGAATAAGACATTTTCCGGAGCAGCAATTGAACTCGACTGAAATTACAAGACTTGGGGAAAAACAAAAAGTCCAAAAACTTCTGCCGAAGTAATGAAAGATGATAAAACTAAATGTAATGAGACTCCCAAAAATAGAGGTAATAAATGTAATATATTAATTTACCGTTTCAATTCCAGAACAGACCACGGAAGTAATACAAGAACATATCCATCCTAACAAAAGTTCGATTTTCAAAATTTAGTAAACAAAATAAAAACTTTAAGAAAGGTGGTATTATCATTAAAAAAGTTCAAGTGAGAATACAGAGAAATTTATTGGTTCCATGAGTTAGACTAACCCATTAAAAATAAAACGAATGAAGCGAACCAAAATTGTTTAAATCAAGTATATTACTAAACAAGAAATTAAGAACTTCAAGATACAGAATTTGAAGTTAGTATCTCCGTTCAGACAAGAAATTATAAACATTGGATATTTCCTATAGATTCATCCTCATAAAAACAAACGAACTTTTTTCGAAACAGACTTGCATTCAAAGAAAATAAAAATGTCTCAATGGCACAAAATGCGGGCACCATGCAAAACGCATGAAGGAAAAGAAAAAGCATGCATTGTCTTGATGGTGGAGAATTGGGAAATATCGAGAAAAACTGCTGAAAAAAATTTAAACTTCCATCCAAACAGTTGCACATTCAAGGCGAGATGTGATGTTGTACATTCACCAAGAGAAAATATGCAAAGTTTGCGAAAAGTAAAAATCTTTGCCAAAATCTAGGATCGACTATGGATTACAATTCTCTTCCATTTTCAACTGTTTGTCAAATTTTTTTCTACTTTCACTCACACACCTCACCCATTCAAAGCATACTCGTCCGGTTGGTCAAAAATTTGATTCGACAAACGGGTCTTTTCTAGTTTTGTCCCCATTCATTTTCCTGTCATTCATCTCCATCATTCCCGAGTTGCTTTCAACCCATTAGAATAAGGTGTCATTCATAAAGGTCTTTATTTTATTTTTACCAGTGAGCCATTCTTCGTAAAATGTCACATTGCAGAATTTTCAAAACGTTACATCAGAATGTGCAAAGAAAGTCGACCGAGAACGGATATTTTACTTTCCCTCAAATCCTAATGTGTTCCTATACACATTAGTAGAGATACAATAGTCATTTTATTCGATTTCAAGAATGCCCAACTCATCATTACAAGTTCGTTCTGCAGCACCCAAAGAAAACATCGGAAATGTTCCGGGGAATCGGAAAGAATGATTAGAGAACACAGAAATAAATCTATTTAGAGTCATGGAAGCAAAAAAAAAAAAAATATGCCCTCGGGACTACACGAAAATGATAGAGCAGGACAACATCGTCTGGATTTAATGTGCTGCCCGGATAAGAACGTGCTCGACACACTCGAAGAGTTTTGGGGGATGCGGTCACATCGACATCTCCGTTTCCAAAAACATTTCATGACGCGTGTCTATCATTTTGGTAAAGCAACCAAAAACGTTCGAAGGAAATGAAAACTTAACGATTAAAACATACAAGAAAGGAAGAATAAAACAATAAACGAATAGAAATATTTAATATTTGTCACGTAGATGAGGTGTATGTAGTAAGGCCAATGGAAATGGAAATGAAAGCACTCAAGATTTCATTTCAAACATAACAGATCGAGAAACTACTTATATACAGTTTTAAGAAAATTTCAGACTTTGAAGGCTCGCAGAAAATTGGGAATTTAAATTTACATAGATTTGCATAATTAACATAAATTTGCATAACTCCGCATAATTAGCATAACGTAAATTGAAATTAAAAATCAATTTCGTTTCGGCCATTTGCCTCGCTTGTATTCGAACCCGCAACCTTCCATTCAGCTATTTAGTGCTTCGTTCAGCCAACTGAGCCATGAGACGCTTGGTCAATAGGAACAATTTTCGCTACAATATTTCCAAATAGGATTCCCACAGAATTTTACCAAGAACTTAATAATGTTTGAAATTGGCATAAAAAGAAAGGACCTAACTCCCAAATGTTCTCTGGTGGACTCCTGTTTCAGAATCAAAACACAGCACAATAGGAGCTTTTTTCAGTACATGCAGAATGTACAAAAGTCAGAATAATGGTTCAGAAGAACTTTTTCAAGAATGAATATGCCATTTAAAAAATAAAAGTCAACGAAGCGAAAGATGAGAGCATCAAGGTATCTCTGTCATCTCTCACGCTTTAAAATGGGCATTGTTAAAAATATCATCAAAGGCAAATCGGTTGAAATTAAAATGGACAAAATCAAAATACAGAGCGGTAAATTCATAGAAATAGTCCAAGAAAGCATAAACCCTGTTAATGAATCTCGCTCTCCTAAAACAGATTATGTAGAAATTGAAGGCTTTGAAGATTTATCTAGCGCACACATTGGCTTTATTACAACAGATGTTTCTGTTTGCCTCAAAGCAATGAAGAAGAAAGATACGCCAGAATACGAAGCGTCGACTTTCGAGTTTTGGCAAGACGTAAAGCTTTGTCCCGTGCAACAAAAATGGCATTTTTTGGCAATTTGCATTCCTATCTTGTTTATGGATTCTTGCCAGTCGTCAACGAACCCTTTCTTTCAAGATCTTTTTCCCAGCAGTATTGATATCGAAGATTTTATATTCACGGCACGCTCGTAAGATTTTAATACTCGGAAATCTAAATTTCTCCTCGAAGATGCTGTGCCTCATCTCTATTGTGTCGACATTCACGCCTCCTTCAAAATAATTCCAATCTTGATGATTCGTCATTGTAGCAACAAGGGCCGATCTAACAGCTTTGCAAAACAAAAAGAATTTTAAAAATAAAATATTTTAACACTCATTTTGAATTCGCTTTTTGTTGTTGTTGTTGTCGTTGCTGTTATAAACAACAATTTTAGTATTGTTTTGTCTTTCTATTGATAGGTTTTAAAAATGCTATAGGGATTTGGTAATCACTGTTTTATAAATTTTAGCTCGTCTGGATAAATATTTTGAATAAAAGTGTTGAAATATTGGTGGTTAAATATAATAAAGTCATCGATGTAACTGAAAACTGAGTTAATTTTTAAAACATGAGTTGTGTTAAACATTAAAACATGAGTCAAATGAGTTCGCCAATGTAGAGAGGTAAAACTAGTTCCTTGAGGGATACCTTTTATTTTTTGGGAGATATTTGAAATCAAATATATATGTATTTAAATGTAAATAAAATTATTGTGATTGCCATCAGTAAGAATTTTTTTCTAAATTATTGAGATATTGAATAGGGTTTTTAAGATAATAAGAAGAGTTCATTAAAACTTCTTTGAATTTCGTTAAGAGGATCGTACAAATTGTAGAAAACTGACTGGTGACGAGATTATTTTTAAACTTTGTTGTATCTTTCTTGTATCTGGCAACTTCTTTTTGTGAGCACTTCTGTTTTCAATGTTTATGTTTTTGATGTAATGTTCTGTGTGCGTCGTAGTTTTAGATGTCCATGAATGTAATTAGATGTAGTTAAAGTAGATTAAAAGCTTTAATAAGTTCTTGAAGAGTATTGAGTTTTATATACTACATCACATGAGTATTGAGAATTAGAAATATTGATCCATAATAGAGTTTTTGGAGATCGATATCCGACACAAATCATCAGGTTCTATTGAATTATTTCAATTTTTTTAGGAATTTAATAAGTTTGTTGTTGTTTTTATTATGGGAACATTTCTGCTTCAACAACTTTTTTCTAATAAAAATTTTCTATTGAAGAGCGTTAAAATTTCTAAACAAACTTAAATCTTTTGTCTTTTGAAAATTCCTTGCAAAAATTTCAAAATATTTGTGGATTGGTGGCATTTGATGAATACTTATAAACTTGAGGTAACTGAAACTAAACAACAGATAATTGCTTCCAATTTGTATGAATCTGCCTTTGGGAAAATAGCAGTTTACGCCGCGAGAATTTCCTATATCTCATTGAACATCTTTCTTCTTCTTTTTTTAAAAACAGGTTTGAGAAAAATAACATAAAAAATATTACATACAATTCTATCAATTTAAATGTCTGTTAACAAATTCTTTAATTCATTTGGGACTTCTAACCTTTTTTAAACATATAAGTACATAAACCATATTACATAGACCAATATAGACACAGTTTTACACTGTGGGAATTACGCGATCAATTCATCCTAATAACCGAGAGGCAACAAAGTATTTTTTCAAGTTTCTTTATCCTAGAAACCGTTCTATAATTGATTCGATTTCCAAAGGTAAATGCTAAAGGCATGAAATTAATTGGGAAAAGAACGTTGATCCAGGCACATAGGGCGTGTCTGCCCAGTGCAGATTTAGGGACATGGGTTCACTGTAAGTGCATTGCACTAACTATTGCAGTATGAAATGCGATTCTTTAATAAAAGTGCAAAAGAGTCTTTTGAAATACAAATATAGCAAACAATGGACACTTCTTTGAAACATTTAGATAAAAAAAATTTGAAATTGTATATCCGCTATGTCATTTGAGATAATATTTTTTTCTGAAGAGAAGAGCATTTGTTTTTGCCTTTTTTTCTGATTAAGTAAACGATTTTATATCTTAAGATGTATTCTTCTAAAACACAATAGCATTAAGCAAACGATATTTTGGCGCTGGTGGGCAGATAAATATGACTTGATGAAACAAACTCCATTTCAATGTTTTCAGGAAGACTCACTGATAGGAAATCTTATGTTTTATAGGCTTAAATAGATCAGACAAGTGAGTGTGCAGTACTGATTATCGTGGTCTATCTAGGGAAGAAGTCTACCTACCAAAAGGATGAAGTGCTGTTTCAGTAGACGAATTTCTTTGTTTTGGCTAACATCTGGACGATTATTGATAAAAACACGAGAGTTTCTCTTCGGCCATGCTCTTGCTTTCTCATGATGTGATGCACAGCTTTGCTGCATGCTCTCAATGAGCGCACCTCCCCTCTCGGCGGGCCGCCTAATGACAGCCGTCAGTCCGCTTGAGGAGTCTGCATAATGCATGAGGCAATTGACACTCGTCAGGGGAGATCCCTATCAGCCCACCACTGGCCGGAAAAACAAGTCTTCTCCCCTTTAAACGATGTCAGTGCTGAAATAACACCTTATCTGCACCGGGTATCGCCTTCATCCAGGAGGGAAGTTTAATTGCTTAAACGCCGTCAACACCTCTCTCCTCGCCTTCACTTCTGAATGCAATGCGGATGTGTGTGAAAGGTGGATGAGTTATTGAGAGTTACAGAAAAAAAAATCGGTCCTAAAAAAGTTGTCATTCTGGTGAACAGAATTGTACTGTACCACGGAAACACTATTCTCTTGGAGGGAGATAATCAGATGTCCAATATCCAGAATGTCATAAAAAAACGAACTAATATAAAATTAAAAGATAATAAACGTTTTAAACGCTAAATAGAGAGAGGCATAAAGCAAAAGAGAGAGAGAGAGAGAAGTAAAAATATAGAAACAAAAATCTGACAAAAAGGTAAGAAAAAAATTGAAGATCGGAGGAAAATCTAAATAAAGACGGAAAGTTCTTAAAACATATGAGAAGCAAGGAGAGGGAACAGAAATCGCATGCAAAGCGAATGCGCAAACTGCTGCTCTTCAAAGAACGTCGTGGAAATAAACTGTGAAACAATATTAAAAATGCAGATAGAATGTGAAACTTGGAAACAACAAACGCATTCGTTTTCTCCTTAAAGGATGAAATCACTGCGGATTATAAAAGCGAGTTTCCATTTTTAACCCTTAATTGGGGAGGTGCGGTCTACGAGACCGCATTTTATTTTCACACAAATTAAATTTTCTAATGAATGTATTAGTATAAAAAACTGCCAATATATTTTTCAGATATTTTTCTTGTTGTATAGCTTTGTTTTAGAAATTTTTCAAAATATATTATCATTCAAAAAAGTAAATGCGTTGGAACATACATTTTCTTCTCAAATGACATGTTACGATAAATAATATTCTTGAAAAAATAGATTTCATTTTTTCTTTTTAAATTATATTTATTTTTATAGTATATGAAGGTATATAGAAGACAATATAATATAAAATTCATTAATTATATGAAAAATAAAAAAATTGACAATGGGTAAAATTGACCCTTTTTTTATCGGCTTGTGTGACTTTCTTAATACGATTTTCTAGGGCATTTTAAACATAAAGGGTTAAGAACTAATATAAAAATCAACATATAAATTCTGTATATATATCTCTCGGTATATTAATATATTTTATAAATTTTTCAAAATACATCATCACTAGAAGAATTAATTATGTTTGTACATACATATCAGAATCAGTTGAATGTGAACTTTAATCGAAATAATCTTTTGTGCAGTTATCCTTATCACTAAAATCACTTTCTGCTTCATTTAAAAGTGTCTGGAGCAGTGCTTCATTACAGGCTCAGTAAATTGGATGATATTTAGGGGCCCAAGTTTTAGCGCCATCCACTAAGCCTTGTTCATCAGTGGAACATTAATAGGGAGTGCGGTCTTAGAGACCGCGCTAAAATAAATAATTGAATTATTTTAAAAAGCATCCTCTGAAATCGGTTGAAAAAGTGCACGTGTATTAATCCCAAAACAGGAAGCTACAGGGTCAATCCATTCAATTGAGCTAAAAATAGAATAGGGGTGACCGAAAATCCATCGCTTGCGGACTCACAGACAGCGCGTCCCCAGTTAAGGGCTAATATTGTTATTGTAATATTTCTATAAAATTTACTTTTCGAAATTATACGAACGTATTTGAATGATATCTCTTCCATCCCTTACATCAGTGCTGAGAGGACTCTTTCGTGGTTCTCGTGTACGGTTTCAACAAAGAATTTTTATAAGCCTTTAAAACATGAAAATTTCATCTAATATGGAATTAAAAGTATTAAGTTGAAATTTAAAGAAAATCTTTTACTGTTTTTTTTACCGAAAAATCAATTCCTATATACGAATTAGACGAAATTTTGAGTGCCTGCATTTGTATTGCGTATTTGCATTGATTGAGTAAAACTGCTGTTGCAATGAAGGGAGGGGGGGGGATTCAACATGAACCCATAACCATCTGTGTAAAGTTCTGGTGAGTCGCTCAAATAGTTTCTACAAACAGACCAATTTATGCGAAATTAAAAATATAGCCATATTCTTCAGTAATTAAATCTTCAGGGTAATAATTTCTCCAATGTTATGCCTCCAAAATTAATTAAATAAATAAATAGATAAAAAAAAATTAATGACAATTTTTGAATCTTCTCCATAAATATGATAATTTTATTTGAGCACCAATCATTAACATAGATAGCTCTTGCATTCATTTCTATAAACTTAAAAGTAATTGCAGCCTTTTGAATGATTCCTGCACTGGATATGACAAATTTATTATAAAATTAAATGTTACAAAATGCTAATGATGATCAATTATTATGCATACACAACATTAAGAAACTAATTTTCTGTTTTTCTTAGAATATGCCTCAAAATATAATGCTCTTCTTTATTTAACCACAATTTATCTATTCTCGAAGTTTATATCTGTATACTATGTTCTTAATTTGCCTGCGAACATGGGATGCGAATGCATGCAGATTCTTGTTGTTACTTACCCCCTTTCGAACAATTAACGTATGATTTTCATTGGGAAAAGCAAGTCTTTGGGAACTCCACACCAACAACTCTTAAAGACCGACCTGTGATTTATTGGGGCTCACTCTAAAACTCAGTTTGATTGGGAACTGAAATGGAACATCAGCTGGTATATGAGGAAGGAATCCGAGGAGCGAAGACTTCCTTTCCTACTAAATGACCTGTTGATATTATTGCTTCAATGACATTTAGCATAAGTTTATGCACGATTAAACTCGTCCCATTACAAAGAGCTGTAGGATCTAGATTTCTTAAAAGCATTGTAAGCATATCACTCTTTAGTTGTAATTTAAGTACTGTATCAGATAACTGTATGAGAGAGTTGAGAAAAATTCTGTCATTTGATTTGAATCAATAACGGTTTCAACGGATTTTTATAATTTCAGTTTTAAACGATAACTCTTTTTAGCAACTAAAGATTCGTAATTATAAATCCATCATCTGCTGTAAAAAGAACTGCTTTGTCACAAAACCATTAATTATTGTCAATGTTTGAAAATAGTTTATCTTCAATTGTTTAACAATTTTATCAATGTTTATGAAATATACGAACCCTTCATTATCAGTTGCGATTCCATCATCGAGATAAAGTAACTTCCGATAAAAATGCTGGGCGGGAACTTCAAATGTAACGTGGACCCTCATTTTTAATCCAAAGTTTTGAACATTTTTCTAATGCGAGACGACTTTACTGTTCGCCTGTTTCAGTGCCTTGCGGGATCACCGAAAATCGCCAGACGAGACCAGAAGGGCATCACTTATTTACTTGTTATTCCGAAATTATTTTCCATCAAGATTTTTCATTGCAAATTTATATGGCGTTGTGCATTCAATCCACACAATCATTTCTTTTTTTTTACTTCTTAAACAATTTTGCTTCATCTTGGTGAGATATTGCAGATCCAGAAGAAAGTGCTGCGAGGGCAATCAGGTATCCATTATGTAACGTTTGCTAGCAAAAGATTAATCAGGAATATCAGGACCTGGAGCATCCAAGAAGAAAATAATATCAGTTTTTGTAAACACAACATGCACAATTTTTTCAAAGACAATTCTTTGATTTTCAATCACATTCGATTCATTTGTTTCAATATATGAAGTGAGTTGATGAATGTTGCAATACTCTCTCTGATCGTATCTTCAAGTGCAAGCAACACTTTATTAAATACTTCTTCACTGAAATCTATATGGTCCCTCTACGTAAATTCCGTAGCTCTGAGGGATTTGATGTACAACAAGTTTGAAGAATAATCGATCGGTTTGAAGAATATTAGATCTCGGAAACATTCGTTCTGAATACGCTGTCTCTGTTTTGATGATTCCTGCCCAATGTGAATCATCTTCTAGTGAACTCTTCAGTTAGCAAGTCTGCTTGAAAGTTTGACCAACAATTTCATTAAAAGTTTTCAAATCAAAAAGATGTTGCACTCGGCATCTCAATAAAACTTTGGGATTTGGGAATTACTTGGTGATAATTGCATGAAAGCAACCAAAAGTGCCACTCGATTTAATTCCTGGATGCTCAGGTATAAATTGTCCAGATTTCTCCAGAAATTCATTTCTTGTTCCTTTTGTATCTGTGGGATGACTTTTGCGGACAGGGAAACCCAATATCCTCCAAATTTCTTCATTATCGCAAAAATATTATCCTATTCTATATGTTTGAATTTCATCTTGTTGAGTATCATTACTTATTAAATTAAATATAGTTGTGTCAGAAACTTTGTTTATATATTTGAAAACATATCTGATAGATTTAACAGAACTACGATATTCAACACGAATAGGCGCATTGATTATCTACAACATCAGATCCATTCATTTTCTTTTTGGCTTCATGACATCCATCATCAGGTTCCCTGCTACGATACAGAGGATAGACATCGTGACCTGTCTATGAAACAATTTCCTGTGGATTTTTTTTTTTTTTGCATATTTTTTATTCTACATATTCCCATATCTTACAGATTCTCACGTGGTTCTTTAATAATGCCTTATAATACTTGATCAATTTTAGCAATTGGCAATTCAGAATTATTAAAATTATTTATTGCATGAACATGAATTTTATTTTTCTTTCACAGCATTATTGAGTATCCTTTAGAAATGGAAAACAAATAAATGACATCGATCTTACCAGGCCGTTCTCGCCGCGGACTCAGGAAACAGTATTTGTAGCTATTTGAACAAATTATCACTCCATCTTTGCCAAGTGTGCAACGTTTCGCAACATTTTACATTCGATAAAATCGTCCCCGCTTGCTAATCCCAGAGCAGTTAATTGATTGAACCGAGTGTCACCTGATTTATGGTCAGAGATTTGTACGTAGGCAAGCTGCAAATCGGGGGGGGGGGTAATTCCTGGAAATGTGAGCCTCACTTTAAGCTATGAATTATTTATAAGACATTAATAATCATTCGTTGGTGTTTCCTAAAGGATACGGAAAATGTATGGTGGACACTGCTGAATGGGGAAGCATAATGACTTGAAGATAAATATCATGTGCAAGTTCGACGTTCATTTGAGGATGAAGTCGATATATTTATTATTTTAATTGAAAAATCGAGAAAGTTTTGATCTTTTGTACTATCTGCTGTTTTTAAAACTTCTTTCTAACTAGTAATTTAATAAAATCTAATATTTTATATTATTAAATCCATAAAAAATGGAACGTGACAATCTTTCAAATTATTTTTTAAATCAATTAGTAAACATATTTTCCATTGCAGTTCCATTCCACGCAGAGATACAATTTTACCGCAGCAATTCCAGGAAAGCAAGCTTCTACCTGCGTCTCTTAAACTTTGAGCTCACTTTAAATAACCATGTTTCTAAATAATGTATTGATCATTTTCTACAGGCAGCATCAA
>JAPMOR010028655.1:130496-167289 GCA_026543865.1 Argiope aurantia
GGCGCTCGTTATCAGGCGTTCGTCACTACATATATATATATATATATATATATATATATATATATATATATATTGAAGATTTTTACCTGTTAGAAGTCGCTTTTGCCTCCCCCTCCTTCTGCGCAGTTTCTTGAAAGGGCCAATTCTTATTTAATCCTCTGCCTTCTAGTTTCGCCCAACGCGACCATGCGTCTTCAGTACCAGTGGGCAAATTTCTGCTTCAAAAGAGGAGTACTGGCAATAAAGTCAGTTATCACCACGGTTGCTCTCGCCTCATAGCTGGCAACTTTTATTTGAAACAGAAACTGACCCACCAGTATAGAACATACACGACTCTATTGGACTGGGTTAGAATAAAAAAAATATTAAAAAACAAATAAAATTAAAATTAAAAAAGAAAGAATAAATTGAAAAATTTCTCATCACCTTATTTCTATTTGTGCTCAAAATGTTTGTTTCACTCAGCAGTACTGAAGTATTGTGGTAAAACAGAATGATGATTTTCCCCATGTATTGAAATATAAGCAACCGCATAGTCTTTGAATCATACCGAGTATCTTAAAGTTTACTTCGATAATAGTCTGAAATATTCCAAAAATCCATCCCAGTGAAGCAATGCCAATCCCTGAGTAATGTATTCAAAATACACTGGTGTGCAAAACGTAAGCAACAGGTATGTTTTTTGCCATAACTTCACGAGAAATCACCTGAGAGACATGAAATTCAGAAATGAGATACAGCATTTTGTTCTGAAAGAATGACGAAAGCATAGTTGCGCAGAAATGAATACCATGCATACAGTATGGAATCAAACGGAAAAAGGCTTTATTGAACTCATAGTATAGTTACACATGATTGTCTGTCCAAGAGGAAGAACAGCAAGCAGATTTTCCTTAGTATGGGTTATGCCCTCCCCTTACTGCAATGGTTGCTTCGCACCGTCTCCCCATACTCAGCACCAGATTGTCCAACAGTTCTTGAGGTAAGAGTGCCCATTCCTCAATCAGCATCTGTTTAAGTTGTCGGATGTTCCCAGGAGGATGTAATCGTGTTGCAAGGAGTCTCCCCAAAGCATCCCACACATGTTCTATCGGATTTAAATCAGGGGAGCACGCCGGCCAATCCATTCGAGTGATATCTTCACTTTCCAGGAGCTCCTCAACAGCATGAGTCCTGTGTGGCCGTTCATTGTCATCCATAAAAATGAAGTCTGATCCAATGGCACCTCGGAACAGACGCACATGGGGAAGGATCACCTCCTGACAATAGCGATCTCCAGTTACAGAACCTCTGTCGAAAACGTGAAGCTCAGTCCGCCCGTTCATCATAATGCCTCTCCAGACGACAACTCCAGGACCACCGAAACGGTCTCTTTCCGTGATGTTACTGGGATGAAACCGTGTCCCGACCTCTCTCCAAATCAATTGGCGTTGGGAATCGCTTGTGGCACTAAAACGACTCTCATCTGTAAAGAGGACACGACTCAATTGATGAGATGTCCAGTTTTTGTGCTCCCTGCTCCACTCTAAACGGTGCCGCCGGTGGGAAACTGTCAAAGGGATGCAGCCTTCAGGACGGCGGGCGAATAGGCCACCTTTGTGAAGTCGCCCTTGTCGCCCCGTTGCTGTACACAGTTGCTGAGCAATGTTCTTTTCGCCTGCAGGACGATATGTCGGTCATCCACTGCAGTTTTTTTCCTGGGGCGGCCACAACCAACCTTTCTCACAGCTGTACCTGTGGTTTGGAAAGCTTTCCAAGTGAGCGAAACGACATTTTTGTTGATTCTGAACTCTTCAGCTACACTGGTCACACTACGCCCCTCCTCCAGCTTTCCGATCATTCTTTCACGTGTGAAATCGTCCAGGTGATTTCTGCTAGCCATATTTCACGAATTAACTCACGTGCACTTGCAGCGAATATCTTTAATTGCGTCTCCGTCCTTCCTTTTATTGTAGTGTTGAGCTGCGCGAGCCTTCCGCACGTGTTTTGCGTACGCTCACGTCGCCTGTGACGTTTTGTTCCTGATATTTGCATACGCATGACCTTTCTCTTGAATTACGTGTTCATTGTACTGATCGCGAGAACTCCTTTTCTGCAATTTCATGGCTATCTGCTTAAAATTTGCATTGTTGCTTAAGTTTTGCACACCAGTGTACATGACTTTTGTTGGTGGAAGTTTTTTTTTTTTTCATCAAAAGTTGAAGAAGGATTTCATATTAAAATGTACTTTTAGAAAAGCAGAATCAAAACATGTTCACCAACAAAATTTTGGCGCTAATTTTTCCTAGCTTTTGTTTTTATATTTTTGTAGCTTTTCCGGTCAACTTCTCATTTCAGTCGATGAATCGAAGGAAGGACGTACTCCCAACTTTTCTCTGTCATTGACCATCAGCCGGCTGTTTGCTTCCCATTGGCAGAGCTTCGAGGCCAAGTGAAATTCCGGCAGCCGACTATTCCAAGGCGATTCGATTGCTATAATATGAATGCCATTGTGGATCTTTTGTTAATTTTCTGTTCATGCTTTTGGGCTTACTTCAATCAGAATTTCATTTGTGTTTTCCTATTCGAACATTTCGCTACGACAATTAGAGGGACAAGAAAAGCAAAATTCTACAGCTAGATTCAAATGATTATGGTGCTGGTCATCTAACTTCTGAGAATGAAACTGAAAAATGGTATTATGTGTAAGGTGGCACCAACTCGTCCACCTTTCTACTAGGTGCAATTCGATGACACATTTGTGAAAAAGAGTTTGAAATAAACTCAGCCTACATGATTTATCACATGCATTCAGAAATCACTAAATTCTTATTTGATAAATATTTTGAGCTGTCATTATTGTTTAGATGACGGATTAGGGGAAAAAAAAGCATTTCCGTTTCAAAACAGAAAGTGATTTTAAACTGAAGAAGAATTCTACGGCATGCACGCTAAAACAACTTTTAAAAAAGCGAGTTAAATCATTATTATTACTGTTTGTAGTTCTACTTCCTTTTTAAATTTGTAAAAATCTCCTATTAATATAATCTTAAAATAACGTATGTGTAAGACGAATTGATTTTGTTTAGTTTAAAATTCAAGACTATAAACAATAATTTTTTTACAAATTTCCGAGTTGTTTGCTTTAGTTATATGCTGGAGTTTCTTTAGTTATACTCTACGTCCACAGCGGTCATAACTTTGATTCTCTCCCGCATTTCATTGCCATTCAACCTATTTGATATAAAAAAAAATTCTTAATTTATGAATTTTTTTCTTGTTATCTTTTTAACCTCTTAGTTTATTGATCCTTTATGCAATATTTATTAAATTTGTCAAATGTTACGAGCGAATTATTCTGTGCTTATTTTCATTTAAAATTCGTCTTTTTTTTCTTGTTGCATCTTTATAAGTTTTTCTTAATCCCAGTTTTTGGGCAAGTTGTTCTTAAGGCAATTTCGAATGAGTCGAATTCCGCTCTTTTCGTTATTTTTGCATTATTTGCTTACAAAAGCATGATTTGTTTTAATAGATCTAAGATAATTCTGTAAGCATGCACAGATTTACATGATTGTTGGATGCTCATGATAAAATAAATAAATAAATAAAGTAAATTTTTTCAAATATTCAGACGAGAAATAAAATTTTTTTTTGTTTGTTAGACTTCCATAGAGCGCAATAATGAATGGAATTTCAGTTAAATTCGAAACAATGTTGCATAAACCTCAGGAAAATTATTTTTTTTATCCTTTATTGTAATTTAAATTAACATGATATATCTTTTCTACAAAGTAATTTAATTAACAATTTTGATTTAAATATGAAAATTATTTATTTACATAAACTATGCATTTGAAATATAATAACTATGTCTCTTCTATATCGATAACTAATTCGATATCTCTTCCATGTCGATATTCTAACTATATCTAAACTTCTAGCGGGGTTTCTGAAGGATTTCTTAGTAGATAAAATGAACGGAATGGCTTTCTTTGTTATGGAATTTTCACCCACTTTTTGATGTTGTAGCGATGTGTAGTAATGCACGCGTTTATACTTCCCACGATCAAACGGAATTTATTCATGGATTGATCTATCATTGCATTTCAATTTTTATTCCATGTAATAGGTTGGCGCAGCTGCAGGGAAGCAAGGAGTGTTCCAGGGTGCCAGTCATAGGGTGCTCACCCCATGGTGATAAACATTCTTGTGATTATGCCAGTTTTTATAGTTAAATGTGAAGAGGAATAAAACCCTGCCATATACAATTTTGGGAGGAGTTAAAAATATCTTAACCGTTTTAGTCTGCGTCATTAACTGATTTGGTGTCTTGCAACTGAGATGAGTTCTTTTTGTTATGTTAAAATGATTGATATATTGCATGAATGAAAATCTGTTATGGAATCAAGAGCAATATAAAACTTCATATTTTATTTAAATTTATTTAAATTTTTTATAGTAAAAGTTAAGAGCCGAGGTTTGAAATTTTTTATATTATATTCAAACCGATTTTAGTAATGAACTTTGATTTGGATGTTCGTGAACGTGATGAACAAAGAAAATCATGACGGAAGAAAAAATGTCAATACTACTATATATTTATATTTAAAATGTACTACAATTTTTTCATTATTATTAATATTTGTAACCGTTTTTTCAAATAATATAACGCTTTTTACAATCCTTTTTTGTTTAGTTAATCTGTGACAATCAGACTCGAGATATTGTTAAGAGAATTGTTAACAGTCTCTGTCACGCCAAAGATATGATTTAATAATTAAGAAAATGCTTGATGCTTAACGTGCTTTATTGAATTTATTCATTCAATTCATAAGCATATTTTCACTTTTCTACAATTCATTCTAACCAATTGAAAATTCAAGTTTCAAAAATTAATTCCGTGGAAACCCACCTCACCATTCAGCTTCTACCAGAGAGCAACTGCAAATCTGCTCTTTGCAATGTCGACATCTTTCTGAATCATGAAAGAGTTCTAATGAAGTTTTCATACAAGCTGTCCCATATGTCTGATCTTAAAAGCAGGAAATAAAAAAAAAAAAATCTTGTTTCACATATGCAGGTTCAAAAGTTATGCAGTGCAAATATTCATATTTCCTGAAATAATAATCACTTGGAATTTTAATATAAAACTTCTCCACGCATTATCATTCACTCTGTAAGCTTCGTATAGTTTGTTTGCAAACTGTACGTATTATAAGCAAAGGATGTGCAAAAAATTTTGAAATAAAAAAAAAGCTTCTAAATCTTTTTATTAATAGAGAGCTGTTTTAATAAAACTGCATGCACAGTAAGCAAAATCCAATGATGAAGTTTGCAAGTCATTATTAGCTTTTCAATGGAATAAAATGAACTCAATTTTCCCTCGCCTTAATTTATTCCTGGCAGGTCCCTTACGCCATCATGCTCGAAATTTCAATGTAAAATGGGAGTTAAAGTATATTTTTTTCATAGCTGAAACTCAAGAGCAATATGTCCAGTCTTTTATAGAAATTCAAAAAAGTGGGTTATTTCGATAGTGTCCGAACGTATTTAGTTACACAGAGTAAGTTATCGCTTCCTTAGTAGAGAGGATTCATTGAGCTCTCTGGTTTTCTTTAAAAAACGAGAACCCATGAAATGCTTTATTCCCTTTAATCGTCCCAAAATTCCAAAGTATGTTGAAATATTTCTTAAAATTATTTAAAGTTTTTCCACTTTTTTTATTATTTAAAAATTGTAGCCTTGAAGAATCGTTTTCAAAAAGATGCTTTTTGATGGTATACTATTAAATCGATACTAGCCCAGGGTCTCTACTTCCAACATAAATCTTTTGTTTTCTAAAATACAAAACAAAAAAATTGCTTACAAGAAGTAGGTCAAAGTTTTCTGTCTATCTTTGCGAGGACATAAAGGCATATCAATGTCGAAGAGGGGGAAAAATTGCTACAATTAAGAACTGCAGGAGAAGCTTCTTTCATTTTCATTTAGAGTATCTTGATTATAACTTCAAAAAGGACGTATGAATTTGAATTTCTTCAAAAATTTCTACCGTTATGAAAATGAAAAGCAATTACATGATGTAAAAAAAAAATTTCCATTGCCGCGGGTGCGAGCATAAATTGATTTCATAGTAAACAACTGAATTAAATAAAAACAAACACGAGAATGATTAAAATATTAAAAATATAAAGAAAGCACAACAGTAATCTCCAAGTTTTTAATCCATACTCAAGAATTAAATGAAGACAAAATGGTATCACATCTATCAAAATCAATAATTATCAACAGCGTTTCAGTTCTGAGATCAAGAAAATGAGTGCTCTTTCTAAAAGCGTCATGGTAATTCATTTTTGCGGCTGACGTTTGATCAAAAGATTGCCTTTGCATGATGTCAGATCGAGAAAGCCTGACACAAGGATGAAACAACGTATGGATTCATGAATTCTGGATCAATGGCCCGGCTGTAGCAGTTGGAAATTATGTCATCAAAGAGTGCTTCGATATCCAGCTCGTTCTTCAAGTATTGCGAAACGTGTAGCTTTAGACATTGAACATCAACTTGTACTTGTTGCAGACCGAACCGGTTGAATGTTCTTTGGCGTGCATATTCTAAGAGAGATTTCAAGGTCATTTTCATGATGCAATTCAAGATGTAATTGCTGGAAAATTCCGCTGCTTCAGAAACAGCGGATGGCTTCGGAAATAGTTTATGAATGCGGATCATTATTCTATCGTCAGCAGAGCTGCTTACGGGCGAACTCGGTCGCGACAAAGAACTACGGTATGTTGATTTCCCGCTCTCACCGCCCCTGTCACAGGCTGCTGATGTTGTGAATTCAGCAAGAGTTTCAATTTCTTTGACCATAGCGTAAAAGTCTTCCAAAGCTCTTCTAACAACCGCACTCACTTTCCAAGGTTCTCTTGTCATCGACCAGTTTTTGTTCTCCATGCTATGCCTAAACATACTTGACATACGGCTCTGCCTAACTTCGATATAGCGACTAATTATTTTCTCTGCAGTCTTTTTATATTTGTTAACAATGTCGGAGGTCGATGTTAATGTTATATTCTCTGTAGTGGAGTGGAGTTGTACATCCACGAAGTTTAAAAAGTCATGTACTTGTTTCTGATGTAATTGTAGCACGTATTTTGCAAACAACATACACATCTTCAGAGCAATATCTTCGCTCCTTCTCGATGTGTAAATGTTTCTTAGAATGTCATCGTTCATGTCTAGGAGAAACGGAACAAATACCCTTTCTCTGGCAAGAGATTTGCAAAAATTCTTTCGAAAATACGAATTTCTGCTGTACTTATGTTCCGGACTTATAAAATAACACAGCGAGTGCAGAGAGTTTGCAAAAATATCGCGGACTGTTGTATCCATCCGAGCGAGCAAATCATCGGATGCGTGCTCACCGCCCATTTTTTCTTTCAGGCTGCGCAAACATGACCGGAAACCTTGCTTCATTCTGTGAAGGTGATAATCACATCTGTCGATGCAGATATCTATGATAACGTCAGCACTTTTCTCAAATGTTGCAATTTTCGGCACATGAATGTTACATTCGTAAATTTTACGGTAAAGATGGTCCATACAGTTAGCCAGGTATTCGTCATTCATATTGCTGAATTGGTTTTTGAAAGCAGCTCTTACTAGAAGAAAGAGTTGTTGAGTGTTGTCCTCCACGAAATCCCTTAAAATTGAACTCCAGTGAAGTGTGGTAGGCTTTGCTGAAAAGACTCCTTGAACGATTTCAGCAACTTTTGATAATGTATCGATATAAGCGCAACTGTAGTCAGAGCATCTGTCGATTTCGGCGTTCGTCGCACAACCATCTCCATTGACACCACAAAAACGGTTTTTTCTTATTTTTTGAATTACACAAGTGAGATTATTCCTCGAAATAAATAAGAAATCCTGCAAAACTTCATTTTCTGCTTTCCCCAAATCTAATATCAAGTTCATGATTTCTATAATTTCTTCTTTGCTATACACACAGCAATCTAACTTATTCCTTAACTTTTCTTGAATGTAGAACGCGATATCCAAACTCTCTTTAATAATTCCTTTAAGAGATGTCAGATTTTTGTGTTGCTCTAGCAAGTGTTTGGCTTTCAAATAGTGCTTAGCGGCTGCGGCAAAACCACCCTGCTCTATGTATTCCTGCAGGTTTGGAATAAGGTCCACCAGTATGGCAAGTCTCTCAATACTTTTTTTGGATTTAATCAATCTTAGTTTTTTGTTTTTAGCGGGCTGCAAACTTTGCACGATTCGCGAGCTCAAATTCTCGATGGAATTCATTTCGGATTCCAAGGAATGTACGTCATCTTCCATTCTTTCGAAATCGTTTTTTATCTTGGATATTACTTCTGATGCAGTAATGAATTTGGTGTAGTTATCGTACAGCATATTTTGAATTCCAGCAGCGATGCTTCTAATTTCCATGTCCAGATGATTCTTTTTCGACACTATTTGTTGAAGGTTGCAATCTTCGGTGATCCTCAGCATGCAGAGGTCAGGGTTGAATTCTTCTCGGTCCATGTCGTAAGGGTCAAAATTATCTGTGGTGAAGTATTGATGCAAAATCATTATAAAGAAATGAACGTATACGAAATTTTACTGGTAAAGAAAAAACATAAAATTCATTATTTCATAAAATAATATGTTTTTTTCATGACATAACGGATATAGTTTATCAAAAAGCAAAATTCATTGCGTTCTATAGTTTGTCTCGTTTTTAGCTGCCTTTGATGACCAGATGATTGGCCATTACATTAATAGTATTAATTTAGAAAAATACATCTTATACAAAATGAAAATATTGTCTTAAATTTTGTATGCTCAGTGAAAAAGTATTCCGATTGGCTAGCTATGCATACTAAGCAATGAAATCTTCGGCAAATGAACAAAATGGGCCTTGTTGTAGAGGCCATTTATTCGTATCAAGTTTTTATTTTCCATCAAAAATGGAGATCAAAGAGATGCAAACGGCCATTCATGGCGCATCGAATGAAATGAAAATTGGGAAATTCCTTAGAGTGGTTAGAAAGTTTTATTTATCTCGAAATTTTTTGTATTAATTGAAAATGGAATAGTTTCATTTTTAAAAATTTAGGTGAGATGCATTGCTCAGTATTTGGAACGGTGTGAGGCTTTTAAAAATAATATCTATTACATGTCGATCAAATTTTAAGTTTAAAAATACTTTTCTGAGAAAGGCATCATGTAGAAAAAATATAAAATGCTTAATTAAAATTTTGTAACCTTTGATCCCAGCTGGTTGCCAAAGGTGGCTAGTTTTTAAATGTATAGTTGCATAATTAAGTGAAGTAAATCCTACTAAAGTTTTCGACAGGAAGATACTTTCTTTCCTTCAATTTATTAAGTATTAAAATTATGTTAGGTTCATTAAGATTCAAAACTTTTTTTAATTAAGTTAAAGTAAATAAAATTTTGCTATATCGAAGTGACAGAAATTTTAAAAAGTCGACTTAAACAAAATTCTTTCTAAATGATGCTATAAAAAAGTAAAATGAAAGAGTTTAATAATGTCTTCCAAATGAAGGATATTCTTTGAAATTGGGTCGTTCGTTCCTTTCGAAAGAAATGATACTTTAATATTAATATTCATTGCTGTCATTGATAAATTTATAAAATAACTGTGCTTGTTTCATGGAACATGCAAACTTTATTAACTCTTGGACTTGAGCCATTATTTCATAAAATAGTTAGGTATTTTGTAAAATATATCTACAGTGTTATCTTCAATACGTTAAAAAATATCTAAATATATATTTAGACGTATCTTAATACCTACCTTTTGTAAAAAATATACCTTAGGTATTTTGTAAAACAATGATTCTTTAGAAGTAGCATAAATGAAAATAAATAAAAGACAAAGAAATGAATGGAATATTTTTTGCTCAAGAATAGGAAAATCTTTCATGCTCGCTTGAATCCTTCATAATGCACACATTCTACTTTCTATATGAATGCGATGATAATTGAGAAGGATAATCAGTCGAAGCATTTCCGACATGATGGATGAACCCTTTTCAAACGAAATTGAATAGGTTGTTGAAACAAGAAACAGTTTTCTGATACTAGGAGGTGAACATGTCATAATCAAATGCAACGACAAAATGTATTCATAAGTATTTCTAGGGCAGAAAACAGCGTCGTTTTGTTTTTCGGAAAATACAGTTTAAAAAAGACATAATAATGGTGATGTTTGTTCATATTCTTTGATGAGGCGTCGCCGCTCTGAGTGGAAGTTGTTATTATGAGTCGAGCAAGCAAGGAAGAATTTTATAGTTATCAGCAAAATCGGTGGCAAATTGACGATCGTTTGAATAAAACCTGGTTCAAACAGTAGGCTTGAAGAATATCAAACTGAATGGGAGAGTAATGTATTCATCTAAAAACGATGTAGAAATAGTTGACTTAAGCACAGAAAATACCGCTCATAGTTTGAGCCTGTTAACAATGCACAACTGCATAATCAAATGGAACTGAGATTTTTTTCCGCGTAAGGAGACGGTCAAAGACAAGCGAGCGAAACGATATCATCAACCAGCAATGGCCGAATTTGCACAAGCTTTTTCAATCGCAATGAGCTTGGGAGGTGAATGAAGGGGAGCTGAAAAAGAGTCCTCAATAAAGCCACTTTTCAGTTCACAGTAAGCATGGAAATAGGACATTGTAAGGCCATGCAACATGGATTAAACTAAATTGCTAATCTAATAGGTACAACAAATGATGTAGTAAATTCCTAATTAGGTAAATAAATTTCTTTTGCTTTTATGGTTTCGAGATGAAATGTACACGAAATAGAGTGGCTCGAAGGGAAATAGGATGGCAAAAGACATCAGAATGTTGTTTCATCTGTCTGGTCAATTTTTTATTTCCTTTTTTACTTGCTTCTCCAAAATTTCGAATCTCGAACTCGCCATCTTAATGGATGTGAACAGGTTTATAAATCTTAACACATTTTCCTTTTCAAATAATTCCACGAGTTGAATTCAGAAATAAACCATCTTATTATTATCAATGAATGGATTCATGAATGACGATGTATTTATTGCATTTTGAAGTGACGCGTGAGTTTCGAAATTTTGGACTCACTTCATTCTTAAAATTTCTGCATCCACATTAGATATCCAAAGTGAGACTTCAAACTCAACAGCAGGGGAGTGCAAATGGCAAAATTGGATCTGCACCTCGCAGCCGAGCATCTGCCACCTTGACCTTGGATCAAGCAACAAAAAAAATTTTAAAAAAATCATATGCCTGTCTAAATGGAGTTGAAATACAATATCCAATAGACAATAGACGCAGACAGCTGCAGAACAGACGTACATCGAAGGACGTTTCATAAACGCGATTTTGTCTTCCTCTCTTTTTTAAATTTAATTTATATAAAATTAAATTATCAATGAACATATCTGGCATCTTAACATGCCAGCTTTGTTTCTATGCAAACATTTTACAATGTTACAATTCACTTTTTTTCTGCATTCATGTTTAAAAATTCATAAAAATATTAAAATCTGTGTTATTTATGCATTTATTTCGTGATTTTATGATATGATAATTTTCTTAGAGTGACAAAAATTTTGAGAAATATGTAATAGTTTCCGAGATATCGCCGAAAGTTCATAAGACTCATTTAACATTGGAAGGCTCATTTTTCAAAACCTTACAACTCTCGAAATCATCGTCAAAATTTCATGAAATGGATCACAGGACGACAAATGAATTTAAAAAAAAAATCTCTATTTCCGTAACGGAAAAAAATTCCGAGACAGTAGTTAATTAACTAGATTAATCTATTTGTTTGGGAACAAACCTGCTCTCTCAAGTCATTTCCAACAATACGAAATTTGTGAAGATGTGATAATAAACAAAAGAGTTACAAAAGTGTTCCATTTTTTTTTTTTTTGATGACTGTACAATGTCTTTAGTATAAAAACATTTTAGGTAGATTCCTATAGGAAGACAACCTACTTACACCGATCATGGTCCTTCCCCCCCTCTCTCTATATATATATATCCGTGCGTGCGTGTGTGTGTCTGTGTCTGTGTGCATGCTTATAATGCTTTGCTCATGTTATCTTTTGAACAAGGCAACTAACTGGCTTGGAATATGTTGTAAGAAATGTAAAACCGTTCGTAACAAAAGTTTGTAATGAGCTCAAAGGGAGGATGGAAATGGCGGAGAGTTGAAATTTTCATTTCGCAACAACTCTCTTAATATTGAAGATAGTAAAATAAACCAAACTAGCCGAATTAGCGATTTAAAAATGAACCTTGTTATTCCGGAGCTTTTGTTCATGTGATGGTCCTTTTGATTGGTTCCTGTCATATATACTGTAATAATAAAAGACAATCGTCATGGCTTTACCCCAAATGTCGGCACCTTTATTAAACCACTAACAGCTATTAATTGACAAAAAAAAAAAGGATATCGTGTTAATCCATTGACTATGTTCGCAAGTGGCATGCGGTTAAGCCAAAAGTTTGCCAATGGCATGCAGATAATAATAAAAACAATCATATCGAAAAATATTTTTTTTTTAATCAAAAGGTCTGGTTCCGCCAAAACTCTCACACTCTCTCTCTAATAAACTTTTCATGCCAGAGAATACCTTACATGGTATTGATATTGAATAGTTACGGTATATTAAGTTTTGGAGCGAATTTGGCATTTTTACTGAATCTATCATAATATGATAGATTCACGCCAAGAATGATAAAATCATCCTTGGCGTGTTATTTGGGCGATTACTCCATGGTATGCGTATCCGAAAATCGGAATTTATGTTTTATAGACCTTGTTTTTCAACCGATTGAAAAAAAAAATTGTCGCAAAACTGCACTGGTAGTCACAAAATCCCATACGAAATGTGACGCATTTAAGTTATTGCGTTGTTGAGTGATCGCGTTTGAGTGATGTTTCTGAAAGTGCCGACCGAAAGACAGTCAACCCACAGTTGGATTTGGTTCAAAATTTGACAAGTGCCTACACAATAGATGTTAATCGATTTTTGTTTTGTAATTATCTTCGAACAGACGGACTTCCTCCGAACAGAATTCACTCCAAATTGGGTAGAACTTTGCGAATTTAATGAAAGGACACCAAATTTCAACAGTCAGGTTCAAAGTGTCTTTTTCACAGATACACAGACGGACATTTTCCAAAAAGGTGTTTTTCGAACTCAAGGAGGTCGAAAACGGGGAGCTTTGTCAAAATCTCGAGTTATTGCATTTTCTCTATACAACGCATACGAGAAAGTAACAACTGATGATAAATTTCCTTTTACAGTAATTAATATTTATACTGAAATATTTAAAGGCGCTACAATACGATCTTAGTTCCAGTTTTAAATAAGAAAAGGAGACGATTTTTTTCCTCCAATAAAAATGAAAAAAATCAAACTATATGTTCGTACTTTCTACAATAAAACGTTATTGTTGAAATTTAATTAAAAGAACAATATTTTCAAATAATATTTCCTTTTCTTCAAATATGTTTAAAATGCATATATAAACAAACTTTCAGCTCTTACTGACAAATGCAAACTTTTGGCACTTTCTAAAAACTTCAAAGGTTTTCCATAATATAAACTTTGTAACAAACCTTGTATTTGTGTATTATTTCAATAACATTTATACTTTGATATTATTTATTTTTCTAAATTATTTGACAGCAATGTGAACATTACCTATGGTTGCTTCAATTTGTAATATTGCATTTTTGCTTAGTCAAAAATGAAGTATGGAGAAAATATTGAAATTGTCAATAAATTCAAACTCGAGATTTTGGGGAAACTCTTCGTTTCAGACCTCTCTGGATCCGAAAAACATGTTTCTGGCATTATGGCTGGCTGTCTCAAAGGCGCTTCGAAATTTCATATACAGTCCTTTCACTAAATTTGTAGATTTTTTCCAAATGGGGTGCAAAATCTATTCAAAGGAATTTGAACAGATTGATAGATAGAATTGTCTGTTTGAGTATAAATGGAATTGGTTTTGTAATTTTTATTACAAAACTCAAATAAATGTGTAAATAAAAAATCCGATAAACATATTTAGCATCTGAAATGTAGATTCATATCAAATTTTGAACCAAATCTGTCAAGTGGTGGACCATCGATCCGCCGTTCTTTGCATGCAGATGCGATCATTCATAAATGCAATGACTTAAAGAAATACGTTACGTTGCCTTAAAATCAGGGTCGTTCTATTGCATTGTCCATTCTCCACAGTTTTATGCGGGGAGAAAGGGGGCATTCACTGGAGGGTATACGAGAATTATTCGCGTTGGTTTTTGATTAAGGATTGAAAGGAATTTGAAAACGGATGAAAAGAAATCTACCTTTGCCTTCCAGCTGGCCGAGAGGAATTATTTTGTATAAAGTATTATCAGATACATTTACCTTTTTACCCTGGATTGAAAGAAAAGAGAAACTTCGAAAAATAGTGGCCGAAGTAGTGGGAAAGGTTTAGTTCAAAGTCTTAACTTATCTAACAAAGGAGTACAAATTTTCTACAAATTTTCTTACTTTAAAATCGTCTTCGTTAAAATTTCTAAAAAATTAATAAAAATTGGAAGAAAAATTGCACAAAAATAAAATTGGTATTGAAGGTTAGTGCAATTTTTAATTATACAATTGTGCATATATTTTTTAGATTAACTGCCTCTGAAGCTCCTGAGCGAAAAAAAGCAAAATATCGATTCCTTTCCCACAGCCTGAAACGCCTGATATATTTGTTTTAAAAGTTCGCAAGGATTAATTATCATTGAAAAAAAGAGATAGTATTAAAATAAAACAGAAATTAAAAAACAGTAGTAAAATAACTTAAAATTAATTTTAAGGTGTTTAATTTTTTTAAAAAAGATTAATAACAAGTGAAAGAAACACTGCTCAAAAATGAAATCAAAATTTTTTAAACTATAAGATTTAGACTTATAAATTAGAATTAAAATATTTTTTCTTTGTTTCGAAATGACTGCTGAAAATAGACAACCTTTAGGTTCACTTCTAACTAATTGAATATTTAATTAGCTTTAGCTCTAGGCAGTATTCTTTCTCTTATCTTAATAAATATGTATGCAACGAAATGGAAATTGCTTAAGAAAAGGTGCGAGTCACAGACTTCTATGCATAACCACACTATTAAGCTGATCAACTCTAGAAGAAGTGCAAGCTATGTTACAGTGTAAATCAAACTATTGATCCGTGGATCCTAATGCCATTATTCCGAAAACGTCTTTCTCAGTTCCCAGAGAAATTTTTATGTGTAATAAAATTCTCCGATTCAATTCACCAGTACACTTGAACTGGGTAAGCTGCTTCGCCCGTCCCTGTGATATTGTAGGCTCTCAGACGCTCAGATACAGATATGTTCTGCAAGGACAGGTATTGTCTTCCAATATCAAAGAGTCTGGGTCAACAACGTCCTTCAAAAATTGTACCCATGTCCATAAGTCTCTGATAAAGCCTCCTCCAAAATGATGCACTTCGGTGTGGTTACTTACAATAAGTTCACCGCAAGTCCTGAAAGCACGGCTATAAAAATTGGACTTTTTTTCGAACATCCAACTTTTAAAGAAGCGGTGATTTTTCCTTGTTTCATCAAATCAAATAGAGTTCAGAATTCCCGGTTCTGCTTTTATTGTAAAGATGCGATGCATGGTTGTTGCACACTTCTGCTGTGCTTTGAATAATGCGGCAATACTACCGTCAGCTGTTCCTTTCGGAAAAAGAACACAATCCATCAGCCTCAAAATATCCCATCTCATGATTCAGTGAAACGCTCGAAACGAACTCCTGATCCCTGAAAGTTTCGGACAAAAGTCTTTTGATCTTCGTGGTTTTCTGCAAGACGCAGATGGATTTTGGATGTTACCAGGTTTTTGTTCTTGCCCAAACTGAAAAAGTGGCTCAGACTTTTTTATAACGGTGCTTTGAGGGACATTCAGTTTATGGAGTGTCAGCCGGTTTCGAATTCTAACAGTCGCCCATTTTGCCCGTCACTCAGATGTTACCTTTGAGTAATAATCAACGAAGGAAAGTAACAACTACCAATCCATTCTGCACACCCAGATTCCAAAATACATAAATTTAATCGCCCATTTTGCATATTTCTTTTCTAAATTTATGTAAATATTTATATTAATTATGTTTCCAATTGCAGGGTAATTAACATGAATAATTTCATTGCTGCTGCATTCTTTTTGAAAACTTTAATATCTTTTTTTCAGACTGTTCTATAATTTTAACAAGAAATGATGATAATAATATAGCATATCCTAAGTATACGGTATAACCTAGCAGGCTTATAGTCACGAACTACAATTAAATCGTTTGTCGGAGAGAAAGAGAAATTGCAAAATAAAAATATAATCTTCTTTTTGACGATTTAGCTTTTCTTTTTCTTTCTAATGCTATCTTCAGAAATTACAAAAATCTAGCAAAAAGTGCGTTATAAAAAATACATCCTTTTTACTTATTTTATTGTTAATATTCTAAATTATGTGAAAAAGACTTGATGATTTTCTTTAAAATTTTACCATTACACTCTTGTAAAAATTTACTTTCTCATTCTTTTTAATGCTTAAAATTTTGATATAAAAAGGTCATTCGAAACCAATGATAATTTGTTACTTGAGTTTTTAAAAATTAAAAACTAAATTATATCCTAAAGTTATTCATATTAAGGCAATTTTGTTTAATGAAACAAATAATATATAAATAGGAAATTCTTTTACCACTCATGGTTTTCAGTACCGAACCTTTTTCAATAAAGCTTCATTTGACACACCCACATATTTTGACATTTAAAGCTGACTTTTGAAGCTACTAAGAGTCATTTCATAAAACCTCATCAGCTTCTTTTTATGCTTTATAAAATAAATTCGCCATATCATGACTGCGAATTTTGAATATTTATGTCATATATATAAAATATAATTCACTCATCGCTTAAATACTTCCAGATTTTTTTAAAACTATTCATAGTGTGCTATTAAGTTAATATTTTGTTGCGTCATTGCATCATGATGCTATGGTAACGAGCTGTGACGTCAAACTATATAATGAAAGTTTCGCTTGACTCAGTTGCTGCCACGCCCTTCTTTAAAAAAGAAATAGTTAAAAATAAATATTTCATGTTTCAAATATGTAACGCTTATTATCTAGTCCTGCTGTTTCTATTCCAATTTACTCTTAAAGAATGAAGTAATTAAGTGCATATCAACATGAGTGTCTTCTTACTAGAGGGAATCAACGAATCCGATTCACTTATTATCATTAACCAAATAAAAAGAATACTTTATTTATTCAACTAATTGTCATGCTCGATGGATAAAAAAGACTGAGAGTGTCTAACGCTGTACAAGCATCATTCTGGGTCGTCATAAGGAGGAGAAAAATAAATCTTATTTCAGAAATAAAGTATTGTTTTTATTTTCATTCTATAAACGACGCTGTTGGCAAACGATTCCGAATCTTTTCACGAACTTCTGCAGATGAATCTTGCAAAGTCGTTTTCGGGAGGGGAGGAGGGAAGACCATTTCGAATATGCTACATAGAAAAAAAAAACATTAAAGCGATCCGGATCTGGCAATTGATAAAGCAAATATTCACGCCACCAGGCAGCCATCCCTCTAATTTGTGCATATTTGGCTAACGGTGAGCGCATGATCATCCGTCTTCACAGCGCGAAAAGGTGTTGTAAGAAGTTGTCTGCAGAGCGTTGACCGCGGGCAGACAATCACGATCGCCGAACGACTTCGAGGCCGAAGTGTGAAGCGAAACACCTTCCAGCGGGTTAATTATGTTTAAACTGCGTGTAATCATCGACTAATTACAGCAGCGCTGAAAAACTCTGGCGTCAGCAATCCGTCTTCAGGCGGCGACCCTGTAATTTAAACGCCAACGGAGTTTCTTCGCTCTGATCGGGGTAAGGACTTTTTTCCCCTCTTATCTATTTATCACCTGTTTGATCTATCACAGCTCGCCTTAATTAATCGTTTTTAATTCGCTTTCCGAGAAGGACGGAATAAATAGAGTTAGAAATCGACTCGTCAATATTCTTTGCAGAGTAAAAATGGAAACTATATTTGTGAAACATAATTAAATTATTTAAACCATGTATTTTTTTTTTCCTATACGCATTTAAGAATTGTTTTATTTTATTCATTTTAATAATTACATCTAAAAATTAAAATGTTATTAATATACAAAATTTCGTGCCCTCAGAGAAAGAGAACGAGAAAAATAATAAACCCAAGATCATTTCCCCAGGTATCAGTTTATACAAATGATGTGGTTATTCGTCATTATTTTTTTCTTTTGTTTTTGTTTCCTATTAGTTTGCTGTTGTATTGCTGATCAAAGCGAATCATGCAAAGGAATTTTATTTATAAATAATACCCCGAATTCGTTTCACAAACTTGCTTTTCCACTGAAAATTTTCATCTGTCAAAAAAATAATAAAAATTGTAATTTTTCCGAGGTATATATTATAACAAAATGTTCCTGGTTTTTATTCTTTAAACGGCAGGAGGAGGTGCCTTCTTAGAAAAAAGACATGCTCTCATTTTTATACGAAATCCGAACTATACTGCATTTCATATATTCTTTTTTTTTTTTTTTTTTTTTTTTTTGAATTTTTAATTTCCATTATTTTTTAATTTTATTTATAAAAGGTCATTTTACGTTTTACTGAGCGTTTACTGAGCGTTTTTTAAAGAATGTATATCCTTAAATAAATTTAAAAAAAAACACATGACATTGAATTTGAACAAAAACTGTCTTATATATTTTATTGAATATAAAAATTGTTAACTAACTGATGAAATCATTGCAATAAATTTTGTTAAGGAACAAAGTTGTAATCATCTAATATTAATCTAAATGCAGATAATCATGAACAAAACAAATCTAGGACTATAAAATGGCTCAAAATTGGGCATTTGAATATTTATGAGGATGTAGATTTGATTTTATGATATTTCAAAGAAAAAATCTCAAATTTAGAAAAAAAAATATAAAAAATTATATTAATTTGTAATTCTTATGAAAAACAATACAAATACTGCTAATTTCCTTTAGAGGAAAAATGAGATTGTTGATAAAAGATATAAAGAATTATTAAACAAATAAATAGAAAGTGTGAATTTTAAGATGAATAGGTTTTTTTAGAAACGAAATTTCTACTGTTATTCCCTTTTTAATTATTATATATTCATAATAAAGTAAAATGAAAGGTATACTACCTCCTCAAACTATGTGGTATATTCTTAAATAGAATTATTCATTTTAGAGTGTCATCGTAATAAATTGGCCAAAGATATTTCATTATTTATATGTTTTATCCAATTTCAAGCAAAAGAAAAATACAATTTTACCGCAAACGATTTTTTAAATTGAAAAATTGATATATATTTCATCTCAGAAAGTTGGCAACTTCTGTTTTTGTTTTTTATTTTTATAGAAGGTACATAATGAATATTATCCCCAAAATGTTCAGCATATTTCGTGCCTAGCTTTATAAATGAATCTGGAAACATTCATTGCGAATGTCTTATCGAAAAACAAGAATTGATGTTTAACAAATAAGTGCGATTCTTCCCAAGATATAAAGAAAATATCGATACACAATTTTTTTTTCCAATAAATGTCGCGACATGAAACACGACTTGTAATGACACTGGTGAATAAACGTATTCTATTTTAGTGATAAAATGAAAATAATTAAAATTTTATTTTTAACAACGCGAAACGCATTATCGCTGATAACCGGAGTGAAATTGTCTTCGCATTGCTGTAATAGAATGATCTTGAATAAGTATATGTTGAACTTTGGAAATGATCAGCATAGGTTTACATTGAACACTTATGATAACTAAGGCTAAAAGCAAAGATTTAATTTAAAGCGCTTGTTACTCATAAAAGGTTTTCTGACTATGTGACCATTTTTTTTTTTTTTAGATTTTTCTTATAATTTAGATTCAAACTCTTTCTTTTCAAAACCAATCGCAAGAGTTAATCACAAGCGTGAATGTTGGGCACGCGAAAACACAGATGGTAAAAATGTTCCAGATTAGTAGATTTTAGTTTCTCTAGATTTGAAAAGAATGCTAATTCAAAAATATTTCTCTAAAATTTTAGAAAGGAATAAGCTGAACTAACTCTCTTTTTAGAATGTTGTATTTTCTTACTCAAGAGTTGAAAGAAAATTTTCCAAACGAAAATAGGGTCGCAAAAGAAAAAAAAAGTTCGAAAAGCCCTGCGATTGATGCTTTCGCAAGCCTCTTATGGTGCTCCTGCTGTGTATAAACAACTAGATGATATACCCTGCAATGCCTAGGATTAAAACCCTTTCATGCGTTAAATGTAAAAACTACTTATGTATAAAATATAATATAAGGAATCCTTTTATGGTTTGGAATACTTTTAATTAAAATTTAAATATTAATTGAAGACGACGATTTTAAAAACTAGCGATAATTGATTTTCTTCAAAAATTTGTAACAACTGCTATATATGTACGGTAAATTTTGTTGAAAACTGCTGAAGTATAAGAAAGGTTTAAAGAATATTTTGAAAGACAATAAGTAAACAGTTATTCTATTAATAAAAAGCTTGAAAACAAAATAATCTGTTAATACTTGATACAAATTGCTAGTGGTATCGTTTTTACTCCTATAATTTTGCTGGTGTGTTCTGGAGACAGTTCTTGCTCGTCGACAATAAAAAAAATAATTTGTTTAAGAATGATTTACTTTTTTTTACTTCGCTTGAATTTGAGCGGTGCACTTGGCGCTTTCTACGGGTCATCGATAAATCGCTGCTTTCAAACAAATGAAAAACATTGCAATCAGACACTAATATAAAAGAAGAAGAAAATAATAGGAGTAGAATAATTAAAAGTTTTAATGTTGCTTAGCAAGAAAGTGCCTGTAATTTCCTTACTTCAGATTTATTTTCTCCAGATTTTTTTTTATAAAAATTATTAGCAACTGAAAAAAAAAAACAAAAACATTGCACACGAATAAAAAAACTTTTTCTATAAAATTTTTTTTTTCAATTTTTTTTTCAATTCTGTTTTCAAAGGCAGATTTTTTTGATGATAATTTTCGTTTTGTCGAAAACAGGCAACATTTGAGATTATTTCTCATAATCTGAAGTTACTGTTGTCTTTAAATATTTCTATGCCTGTCTGTAAGTGAATGACTACCCTAACATTTGTTTTTAGGGAAAGTTAAATCACTACTTCGATGACATGAAACCGCTATCAAATGTTATATATAAAAAAGAGAAATGAAAAAAAATAGTAGTCGAGTAGGTCAAAGTCTTTCCATTGCCTAACAAAGATTACGTAATTTCTTAAATCAAGAACCTTTGCGTTAAATTAAAAAAAGATTAATAATAACTAGGGGGCTCCGCCCCTGCTCGCTTATGCTCGTCAACTCGGTAACATTTTAAATTTTAAGACTTGTGCAAAGAAATTTCTTCTGGAGAAATCTCCTTAGAAGTTATTGTGAAAAAATGGCAAAAGAATGAATGAGCAAAATTTTGTTGAATTCGATACGGTTATGTAAGAGGAGGTTTGGTGCATATACACATGCATGTATTCATTAGAACAATAAGGACTTTCATTCTTATTAAGACAATAATACGCAAAAAAAAAAAAAAAAAAAAAAAACTTTTATCGTTTTCTTTTAACAGCATTAGGAATATCATTCGAACCAGATGATTTTTAAAAACCACTCACAGCTCATTTATATCGACCTACAGTTGAACAAAAGTCAGCTGTAGCTCTGTATGTTCTTGATATTTGTTATATTAATGCTACCCATTTTCTTCGGTTGTTGTCGTCGTTTCAGCGAATGACTTACGCTTAGTTAATTATCTACTATAATGGACAGTGAAAGGATCGTCAGAAGACATATTAAAATAAAAAAAGATGTTTTTTTAATGTAGTAAAGTAGTTCAAAATTTTAAAAATACACATTTTATTTTATTTAATACTAGCCGCCTTTGGCGACCAGCCGGTTCGCCAGTATTACCGCTCGCTACAATTTTCAATTAAATATTTCAAATATCTTGTCTCTTAATATCTTCTAAAACAAAACATTTTTAATCTTCAAATTTTGATAGTCGTACCAAACTTATACTGTAGTTTAGATCGTTTCGTCAATTTACTATATATATTTTGCTGATTTGTTGTCATTTCAGGTAAAACTTCAACTTTAATTTAAAGTGGAAATGTTGAAATTGCAATTAATATGAAGACATTTTTTAATAAAACCAAGCGTTTTATTTTATTTATCATCTTTATTGCTATTAATTTATTACTATTATTATTGAATATGAGTACTGCAAACAGAATCGCTCGGTATTTAAGTCTTATGTGAACTACAAAATATTTTTCATAATTTATGTAATAAATATCTCAAAGAATAATTCAACAAAAATTTCTCAGATTCTGCATAAAATTCAGTTTTTAGTTTTGCTTTCAAAAGGATTGAAATGAAATCAATAATATTTTGTTCCGACCTATAAATATATTTCAAAAATTATGAAGTCTAAATTTAATGCAGTAAGGTATCATATTCTGAGAAATATTCTGGACACACCAAATTTTAAATAAATGAATGAATGTTTCTATTTTCCACTATCAACTAAGACTTATTTATGAAGTTTTGAATGTTAAAAATTTAGAAAAGCTCAACATTTTCATAATCTTAGGGCAATTTAGCTTGAGAAACCTGCACTCTGATTAGCGTATTTTCTTTGAAGTGATCGTTGAAAAATCTAAAATTATCCTTTTTTTATTGAATAGTGATATTCAAATTTTCATAAATCAGTCAGTTTAAGTGATTTGAAATTAACTCTTAAAAGTCAGTGATTTAGTTGATTGGAAATTAACTCTATGACCACCATAAAATCTGTGCTTTCTCTTGTGGCGTATGCATTCTCCTTAATATCCGCTCGAATAAAACATCACATACAAAAGTACTACATAGAACAAACACATCAAAAGTAAACATAACATTTCAATAGTAGCAAAAAATAAAAGAGAGAAAAATGCAATTAATAAGCAGACGATATTTAGAAAAGTACAGATATTTAGACTGGAAAATGAAATTATCTGAAATTAAAAACACGCGCAGACGATATTTACAAAAGTAAAAATATTCAAACCTGAAAAGGAAAATATATGAGTTATTCCATCAATAAATGCCATAAGTTTGTTTACATCTTCATTATTTTATGAGTCATTAAATATCAAAATGGATCCGGGACTGAATAAACACCCTGTATAGAGAGTGTAAAAGATCATAAAATAATTTTTCTTGAATTTATTTTTTAGAAAAAATAATATTTCATATTTGTTTCATTTCTTACAGACGCGTGCCGATAATTATATTTTTGAAGATTTCATTTCAAAAAAGATTTAATTTATTTTTAATTGGGGCTTTAATCAATGTGATGGCAACACTTTGAAAAAAGCTAATTTTTTCCTATGAATGCGAAACGTGCTTAATCTTAATTTTTATTTTTTACGAAAAAAATTATTGAAAAACATAGTTAAAATATTTATTTAAAAATTCATTAAAAATAGAAATTTAATTTTAAGATTCAAACATTAGTATCATTTAAAAGATAAATTTTTGATCTTTAACTTCATGTAAAAATCTTTTTTGTGCGGTAATATTTTCGGAAGTTATAGCAGAAACACGTCAAAATTTCGCTTAATTTTTAAATAAATAAAATTCTAATTAAAAATTTGAAAAAATAACCCCCAGTGCACATTCCCGGCCTCCAAGGTATTCTCATGCCAAATTTGGTAGCTGTAGGTTGAATGGTCTGGTCTGTAGAGCGCCAACACACACACACACACACACACACACACACACACATTGAGCTTTATTATAAGTATAGATATAGATATAGATTTAAATAATTTTTATGCTTTGAATCGTATTAGCCTCAGTTTTTTAAAAATAGGCTTGTTAAATTTAGCTGAATTTGGTGAAGAAGGAAATGTGAAACATAATGACTTATACGAAATGAAATGAAAATACTTATACGAAATACTTATACGAAATATATATTATATATATTTCGTATTTCAATAATGAAAATTGTCCACTGTTCCTTTTTCAAGTCGAACTTTTAAATTATACAGTACTGAATAACCATCAGAATGTTATGATACTCGTTACAGTTTGGAAAAGGATCTCAGGAAATTGTGTTTGACGAACATCATTTTACAAAATGTCCAGATTCTCCTATTTTCAAACAAGCCTCACTTAATTTCAAAAGAAAGAGTGATGTTTCAGTCCAAACACTTTATAAGCTTTCGGACTCATAAGGAGAAAGGCATTTAAATTCAACTCAAAATCAGAAAGCATATCAGTTTGATACACGACGCTTGTGAAACAACCCTTTTAGATGTTAATGAAGGGTTGAGGATAAAAAATATTTCCTTTTTATCAATTTTATAGCACAGCTCTTTTTTTATAGCAGGAAAGTGGATCGAAACATTAATAAACTTGAATATGTGTATGCGATCAGTCTGTGTACTATTTTGGTGCTCTGTAGCACAGACCTTTAAATTTGGACCTACCAAATTTGGCTCAGTTTTGCTTTTGAAATTTTGGTTCATTAAAAGGAAGTGATATATTAGCATTTTTCCACGGCAATCCCTGAAACTATTACTGCCCCAAATTGATTTTAAAACTTAAAAAGTTATTTTCGACGTTTTCAAAGTAAATGGCATGCAAAAATTTCACCAAATTTTACGATTCATTTTATATATTTACTCTTCCGCAACAAAATTTGTTTAAGAACTCAACTACTGTTCGCATCGCTCCGCCAAATATTCGATCGAGTGACCTTCTTCCACCGTCGGAAATAAAGGCGAAGGGATTATTCGTTTTCATGAGGAATGAAAGAGTGCAGTTCCAGCACCTCAAAAGTTAGAATAAATATGGCTGGACAATCTTTTGATATCACTACAATGTCGCAGGATTTATTCTATTTGGATGTGTTTTGACGCTCCTCGGACAGGACCTTTAAATCTAAAGCCACCAATCCATTTTTTACTGATACGGTGAACAAAAAAGTGCAATACTATTAAAATAATTGCTGTTTTTCACACCTAAATATCAGCATGTACATTCCCCATCTTCTCCTAAATAACTGGAGAGGTGAATTCAAATTCCGCACACTCGCTATCTAAGATTCGAGAAGGAAAACTGACAACTTTTCAAAGTACAAAAGATAATAAAACTTTCAGTTAATCATTCATTAAATAAAATTTTGTCTTTTTTCTACAGCAATTTCATGGATATTATTGCTGAAAAAAATATTTTCAAATCATTGAAAGTGTAGATGGAAACAAATAAAAATATTACCTTTACATTTTTTCGAATTTCATTTATGTGCAATTTTTTCAATTGTTATAATTTCCTTAATTTATCGGAGACTATTTTGAAATAAGGAAATTTTACTCCTATGCTCACAAAATGAGCGACTCTATCGCTATTTTGCTTTCTATTTTGTTGTAATATGCAATAAAAAAATTTTAAGTGCAGATGAAACAAAAAGATGCTTCATACTAACAGAGACTATGGGGAATCGTTCTAGAACGTCGAGAAAGGTAAAATCGAAAAATCAATAAGAAAGTCATCTCCCACAAATGCGGACACTTTTGTCAACAAACGTCAGATTCTTTCCAGTGCATTTTTAAAAGAATTTGATTCATTTTCAATAAATCATTGAATAACTGAATTGAATCATTGAATTTCAATAAATCATTCATTCTGAACTATGGAAATTTATGAACACCTGTTAAGCAATGGGTGACTCAATCAATAGACCTTTATTTTTTTATATTTCTGTTTTATTTCCTAAATAACTTAATCTCGTTTTTTCTTAGTTAAAAAAATTCTAAAGTTGACTTCTTTAGATTGAAGTATAGCTACTGCTAGCTAAATAGGGAGCGAACGAAGTAACTGGAATCACGTAGTGATCCCAAAGAAATCACAACGTAATCCTTTGGGGGCTGAAGAGCGGAATGAGCGGGGAGTATAAATCCCTAGTTAAATCAATTTTTTCGAAATGCTCACTAAACTCTTTCTTATACTTCAGCATTTGTGAAAAAAATTTGCAGTACTAATATAACAAATATTAATGATTAACAAAGAAAAAAATGTATGTTCTATCTACATCAATAAAAAAATCTTTTCAACCGATAAAAAAAAATTTTGTATGCTAAAATAATTAATACAAATATAGTTTTTGCACTAAAAATATATTTAAAAAGAATATAAATTAGTCGCAAGTATTTTAGATTAAAAAAAGGGATCTTTGTACGGTGCCGTCCTGGTCACTTGACGAAAAGTTGCCAAAACAACTTGCATCATCAATATGGGCAATTTTTTGGTACCCTGTTGCCTCTGATAGGATTTTCCTGACAACATCCATCCTTAGACAATCCTTAGACAAAATAGCATCCATCCTTAGAAATTAATTATATGATACATCTATCTGAATGTATGTTTCAAATTAAAATGGAACATTGCATGGAGTTATTGGGCAATAAAAATATCACCATAACATTATAAGTAAAAATAAGTAACATTTTCGGCTTATGAGGTTATCTTTGACCCCCGTTTCGAACAATGTCGCATCCCCACGAGAGAAAAAGGGAGAGCAAACAAATATATTGTTTTGAACCGGACAAAAATGCTGATGTGTGCATTTGAATGCATCACGAATTGCGCATTCTACAACAGCATTTTTAAGCTCCTTCATTCGCAGTTCCTGCAAAAACTTTCTGGATAGCACCTTACTGTTTTGAGCAATGGGCGCAAAATATGCGCAAAGAAGGAAAAGTAAAATATATTAGAGATCGATTAATTACTTATCCATTAATGAAATTTAATTAGTTTCTACAAAAATACTACTTTCTGTCAGTATTCTGCATGACAAATTGCTGAACTTAGAGTTTTCAAGTTTAATGCAAACATACTTCGGAGTAAGTATGAGGGTGTAGTTTTAGAAAAGATTGAATGCTTTTAAAATTTAACTCGATTTTAATTAATGAATGTCAAAACGAAATTTCGGCATCTTTTTGATCAAGTTCCAAAATTATTTTTAAAAATTTATTTGTAAATCAGTTTTGTTGTTTATACATTTTCCCCCACTGTTGAAATTATTACTTTCAAAGCAAATTTTCATTTCTCTCTTTATTTCGTAGTATGCACACTTTCTAACTTTAATAAAATACCATTAAACTTTTTTTTTAAAGTTTTGACTAACCTCAGTCTATTTGTCCTAAATGGTTCAAATTTATTTCGTTCTACAAAAGTATTTTTTTTTATCGTTTTTGCATAAGCTTCACTGCAAACATTTGTCAGTCTCACGATTTATATAAAAAAATTAAATTAATATGCAGTTTATTTTTACTGTTTAATTAGTGAGAAAATTTATATTCCAGGCGAATAAGCCAATCATTAAAGACGGCAAGAATTATATTTTTGAAACGGATAAGAACTAAATACCCACTCGAGTTGAGCTCAGCAGAAGTTTCTTTTAAATTTGTATCTTTAAACTTTCTTTTTGTCAACCGGAGGTCGTGATGGAAAGTTTAGTGCAACATAATTGCCAACTAGTTTTTTCCACCCCTTGTTTTATAAAGCGACAATTTGCTTCTTATCTTGAAAATGACTAAAAAATGGAAAACTCTCCTCTGCACTTTTTTCATGACTGGCGGTGATAACACAATTACGGACCGTCATTTTCTCGCCTCTCGCTATCCCCCGCCCTCTCCCCCCTTCCTGCGAGGGAAAAACGGCCGCATTTTTCCCCCTGGTCCGCGGCCTGTAATCACGGCCGCTTGTTATCCGCGAGTATTTCTCTCCAATTAATCACACCTTCAATCTCACACCTCCTTTGGTCGAAGTAATTGCCCTGGTGGGACTGGAGGGCGGGGTGAAATCCTTTGTCAACCCCCTCTTCGAGGGGGGGAGCATAACGAGAAGGATCGTATCCATTTCATTTTTATTTTATTTTCACTGTAGGAAAAACTGTTAATGACACGTTTGCATTACGCGTTTTAGACAGCTTGTGCAACTGGTCTAACCGGGGATCGGCTCTTATTTTTTTATGGTTCATATTTTTCTGCCTTTTTTTAGGCGAGCATCTTTTATAGCATGTTACAAAATAGTCTTAAAGGCTGTTATTTATGCGAGGCACTCAATACACATGTTTGCTGCATCGCTCCGTTTCGTCTGGTTGCGATCTGTTTTTAGGCAAATAAAAGTTTTTTTAAGGCACAAAGTGACTGAAAAAAGAAATCGCAGTAAACGACTTCTAGGAATAAGGAATGAGACTGTATGTGTGTCTGTTGTCACGGTGCAAGGAAAAACGTTTGACTTAGAATTGTCAAATTCAGCACAAATATAGTTTGGAGGGAGACATGACAACCTCAGTGGAATTCCTTAGAAATTTTAATGAGGGATTTTTAAAATTAAGAGAGATTTCTGCATTTTTCTGCTGTAACTTCCTCAAATATTATTGCGCAAAATTTATCTTTACACCATTTCGAAAGTCAAGAATTTATCATTTTAACGATCATTTTAAAACTTCATTTTCGAGTATTTCTTCTCTAATTCTGACACTTCAAGAAACATTAAAGCAACACCTTTCGTAGCTGTAATTAAAATTAAACTGCTTGTCTTTTTTTCGTAAATGTTTAATCATGTTTTTTTCGCCATTGTTAAAAATCAAGGATAAAAGATTCTGTTTATATTTTATCATGTCTAAATGAGTTTTTGCTTTCTGATTTTACTTCATACGATTTTTTGTGGATCTTTAAGTATACACGTCTGTCATATTCAGAAACAATGATGAATGATAATACTTGCGAATCTTTAATTTTCCAACTGACGCGTTTCAACCCATCTGATGTGCTGCTGAAAATATTATCGCACCCTCCAAGTGAATGCATTGCAGTACAGCATTGAGAATGTTACGATTTTCATACCATTTGGAATACAGAAATGGTATAAGACAACTGAAATAATGCTACTAACAACTCAATTTGAGTCTTGGAAATATTTTCCTGAAGGCACATGTGAACGTCAAAAAAGCATTAATTGAAATACAATAAAAGTCAATACTTCTGGGCAAGCCAGTAGCCATTTGTCCACGCGACTCAATGAATGCTATGACGGACATTGGAATTCCTCTCAGTGCATTGCTCAAGGAATTGGCATGTTTTCAATCTTGGCTGAAATTGCAGTGCAATTACCAGCTTTTAAATCATTGAACTGCAATGATTCATTACAGATTCACACTTCTTCCTCCTTCAGTTTTTATCACAAAGACAACACAAACAATAAAATTTTTGCAGAATTAAAACGGTCACGCTTGTTACGATAAACCTTCATAGTTTCCCCTTTTTTTTTTCTGGACAAGTCCGAGCACTAATATTTCGGAAACATTCCGTTAGCTGTGGTAGCCGTGCCGCTTGCTCACGGACTCTACGTCGATGTCATACATTAAGAATGATGACAATTTGAACGAACTAGCAGAAAATGCGCACAAATTTTTATAAGCACAAAATCAGCTTAATACAAGCAATAAACGCACAAAGCAAAACGTGCAGCACATGTTCCATCAAAATAAGAAAAATGCCATCTGGGGCAAATGGAATTTCGTCAAGAAAAACTATCCTGTATGACTTTCACGAAGGCTGTTGCTCTGCATGCTTCCGTATGTGACGAGGTAGTTAATGCAACGTGCTGAGCACTAAATTATCGGTTTGTTCTTGCGGTTGACCGTTTCACTTTCGAATAAGAGCAATATTCTTAGAGATAGAATATGCTGAATTTTGAATTATCCAGTGCTAGACGTCCTATCTCAGCGGCATAGCGACCCCCGGGGAGGGGGGGCAAAGGGCTCGTGAATACACGAACCCTTTGCACCCGAGTTTATGAACGGCTTCAGGCTCCAATCTTAAAGAGAGAGATGGGGACAAAACCTTTTAGGCGATTACGCCAGTTTTTAGAATTAAATAGCATCAGGTCTCGAGCAACATTGTACATTTTAAACCAACGATGATGATATGATGCGGAAAAAAAAAAATCATACTCTGCTCCAGGCTCCCTTTTCCATCGTTCTAATTGGAACGATTCTGTCAGTTTCCTTCATCAACTTCGACGTCTTGAAATGGAGTAAATTATTCAGAATGCTTTACCATTATTCTGCAAATGAAATTTAAAATAAGGTTTTGGTTTACTTTTACTTATATTATTGTTATTATATTTTTATGGTAAAAAATGTAGTTAATCTAAGTTTATTGATATAACTAAAATAGTAATATTAGATGTCATGGCGGCCGTATTAATGCTTTCAATATAATCACATTGATCAGTTTTGAAGAAATAAGTCTAATTAAATTAAAAGAAAGCATTATTTAAATTATTATTGCATAATCAAGATAGACCAATTTGTTTGCTTAGTTATGCTTGCAAAGCGAAGAAATTAACTGGCGACGAAAATTAGAGAAATTGATTCAGCTGTTAAGTTTAGGGCTCTGTCTTTTATTTTGAGATGTTTTTAAAAATAGTGATCGAAATGGCAGATGATTCATGTTGTCATCATGATGATTTATGATTTAAATAGTACTTTTGAAGGAAGTTGAGAGCAGGAGACCAGTGATGACGCATCTAGGTGACATTTCATATGAAATAATAATTGGCGTAACTGCTACAGTGATTCTAACTAGAGGACCGGTTCTTTGGTTTTGCGTCTTGTTTGAAAAATAATGATTTTGAGGAAAAAAAACTAATTGATGGAAGTAGTTAATGTGAGTATAAAAAACTGCAGTAAAGATACCTCTAGTCAGTCAACATCAGAAATTTCTGATGCTGATTAGGAGGAGAGGAATTTTTCTGTTTTCGGTTTATCTTACTGACTTGGTTACTTACTTTCGAGATTTTTTCTTACTATAAAAAAAATATATATATATATTTTGCCCTTTTCGATTTTTTTCCTAAAACGGCATTTTCCTCCCCCCCCCTTTTTAAATATTTCTTCCACGTTTTTACATTTTCCAAAAGTTTATTTTTTAAATACTGATTCTATCAAAACTAGTTCTGCCGTGCTTTCTAATCCTTCTTAATAAATTTGTGTGTTTACACAATTTATGAATTCATTCAGAAAAAAGATCTCTTAGGTTGTAATGTATTAGCTAATTTCTTTCCTAGTCTCTAGAAATAGTACGATCACAAGCATTTTTAATCATTTTTCTTGTCAAGTGACTTCATTACTTTCATTGCATTATTAAAAAATACGTTTCAAAAGTACATTAGAAGCGAGGGGGGGGGGGGGTCTTTAGTGATTCGCTTTTCATTTGATTTCAAGATGTAAAGCCCATTTTAGGTGGCTCAAGAGCATTTACTTTCTTTCTATTTGTCCATCAAAGAACCAATCTAATGAGACTCTTTCTGGGGTCCCCTATTAAATTTCAGGAGCATACTGAAGAGAATTGCACAATTTGCAAAGAAAATTGCAACTTCCACATTTTCTCAGAACTTGGTTTCTTGCGAATGTGCAATGGATTGATCCATGAAGAGGTAATATTTTCCGTTTTCATCTCTTCAACATTCTGAGACAGTCAGCGAAATGGTTCGTCAGCCTCCAAAACTTCTTGTTTGCTCCATAAAATTGTGTCAAAGCGATAACAGTTTCTTAAAGCATTTTGATTTCTTATATTTTTGAATGAGAAACGATATTACCTTTTCTATGCCATTAGTGTTCTCACGTATGAGGTTACTCCGGGATTTTTTGAGCAAAAGCAAAGGAATCTAGAAATAAGTGGTATAAAGCCCAAATATGAAAGTACTTGTTTAATTTTTTTTTAATGTTTCTAGTAGCTATTAAAGGTGGAAATCCAAGGCAAGGTGATATTACCGGGGGGGGGAGGCGAAGTTGAAGCAACTGTTTGTTAAATTAAGAGTAAAAGATGTATGTGTCTTATACTTTTGTTCCCCAGACTCTTAGTAATTAAAATAGAAGTTTTATGCTACGAAAACTTGAAGAGCAAAAGTCCTATTTCTGAAAGAAAAAGAGCTTCCCAACGTTTGTGTCTGTCAGGTTGAGGATTCGCAGTTGTTTTTGAAAGGACAATACATTAATGAGCTCCATAGAATCTCTCGGAGTTTATTACAATATCCATGGAGTTACAATAACATAGTCTCTATATTACTATTGATTTCCATCTTTATTGAAGTTCGTGTCGAATAATGAAGAATAAAGTATTACTTCTACTTTCATTGAAATACTTCATTAAAGTGAGAAGGAAATACATTAAGTCCACTTTCAGAGTTTCTGTGGATCATAAAGTAATGTATATATTATTCGTATTTGAAGGGGTTTTTTTCTTTCAGTTCATTAAGTGTAGTATGTCAAAATTCTCACATAGAAAACTCTTTGAATTTCTTATGTAAACCTTTTTAATAGGCCAAGGAAGTAATACATCACATGTTCTGAGAAAATTTTGTAACATTTTCTTAAAAGTTTTCGAAACAACTTTATAAAATTTATTTTTTAACCTTTTTGAGATAGGTCCTTTTGATGCATTTTACATGAAAGAGTTGTACGCATTACCTGCCCGATATGCAATTATCTCACTAATGTAAAAAGCGAAGCTTTTGTGTTTGTTGTCCGTTGACTCATTTAAGGCAGATCATTTGACTTAAAGTACTGAATGTGGCACATGTTACCGTGGAGGGGATGCAGGTTGAAATGCGCCCCCGAAGGTTGAATTTTTTTTTTTTCTATTTTAAATGGTTAAAAAGTAAATGAAATTGTGACGCGCTTTAGTGATAAGTTCTAAAAATATTACCACTGAATCCGTACAGGATTAAATTTTTACATCCACACAAAATTTCAAAAATTATCTTTTTAAGGGTACGAATATTAAGGATAATGTCGTAGAATATTTCAGTACTTTTAAATATTAAAGATTTTATTAAGGAATATTAAGGATAATGTCGTACAATATTTCAATATTTTTAACAAATTTTCATAACTGATATTCGTAAATATAATATGTAACAATAGTTTTAAGTTTTGGGCCTTAAGTGAAACATTTCATGATTCATGAAATCGTTAGATTGTTATTTTTCAATTGTTCAAAAATATCATTACGTCTCAGGTAATAAATAATTTTAATTTACTTTTAAACTATAAAAATGTAGTAAATGATTCTATGGTTTCCGAATGTTCGATTTTCGTTCTACATGATTTTTAAATATTTTTTATTCTTCGGTTTATGCAGTCGTGGACATTATATGGTTCTTTCTTCTAATTATTATTCAATTTAGTTTCACTACCGATGCATTTAATTTGTCTAACATGCTAATGATAAATTTTAGTTTATTTTATATTTTAATAGATATGTATAATATGCTTTTATTCATCTATTTTTTAATATCCATATCATGGGGAAAATGATGAAATGCCACTTGTATGAAAAAATGTACCATAAATATCTCCTGATCAGATCGTCCAGTTTCAAAGTTGATCGAGCTACTGAATGTGGCGAAACCTGGTGCTCGCTACAGGGTACGGCCCCCCAAAAAATTAGGACAAAGTTATTACATCATGGAATAAAACTTAATTAATTTCTTTTTAATTTTTGCTCATTTCTTTTTGTCTACCAATTCAATTATAACATATTTCATAATGTATCATTTAGTTTATGTATTGTTTCTTGGCTTTTTTATAATGCCAAGCAAAAGATCTGCTATTTTAGAGTTGTTTAAGCAAGGGAAAAGACAGTATGAAGTCATTTGCTTGCTTAATGTGTCTCGGCAAACAGTGTCTGATGCAGTCTATTATTTCAAAGAGCTTGGCAGTGATGGTCAAAGTTCAGGAAATGAACGAAGACGTGTAATGAACAGTTTCAATAGCCTTAGGGTTATAAAAGAGCGAATTCAATGAAATTCGAAGGTTTCCATAAGAAAGATCGCTCGTGAACCGAGAATAAGTGACCGATCAGTGCAATGAATGGCAAAAGCAGAGCTTGGACTAAATCTTACAGATTCCAAAAAGTGCAGCTTCTCACTGAAGAAAACAAATTCATGTGGTTCCAAAGACGCCGAAAACTTTTGAAACGGGCCGCCAGTCAGCGCTGAGAGAGATTCCTTTTCACTAATGAGAAGCTCTTTACCGTCCAAAGGCTCATAATTCCTAGAACTACAGGATTTAGTCTGTAGACGCTACATGCACTTCAGCAATTGTGGAACATCGCGAAAATCTGTTCATAGTCTGGGGCAGAATTTGAGCAAGTGGCAAACCTTCTCTGATTTTTGTGGATAAGGGCGTTAAAATAAATCAAAAAGTGTATCAACGGGTCTTTCCAGAGACAAAACGCATTTTGGCAATGTCAAATGGGAGTTTAAACAAGACTCCGTACCAACTCACGAGGCTAAAAAGACAGAAGAATGGTGCAAGGTGCATTTTCCGGTTGTGCTATCAACTGAAGAGTGGGCACAATATTCGCCGAATCTCAATCCCATGATAACAGAATAGGGTCCATTGTAAAGTCCAGGGTTTGCACTAAAAGACATAAAAGCTTGGACTCCCTAAAGCAGCGCTTCGGCCGGAATGGGATAGATTAAAGGTAGAAGACTTGTGGCCCATTGCAGAAAATTTCAATAAACGTTTACATCTCTGCATCATTGCCAAAGCCAGCCAATATGAAACAAATTAAATTTATTTATTAGTAAAAGTCTGTTCTTATTATTACTTGTTATATTTTGTTAATTTATTTATTTTTAATCAAGTTATATCAAAAATTATTTGTTCGAGTTTTTCTGCCGCACTCTGTATGATTCATGATATTATATAGATATAATTCGTAATTTATTGTGATTAAATTTTGAATTACACAAACATACTTCTTAATCCAAGGAACCCTCGTAAACATTTGCGTCTCCTTTCTCAAATGAGAACAAGGGAACGATTCCAGTGTTATAAAAGGGGTACTACTTTTGAGAGAATTGCTTTTGACATACTGGGATTTTTGTCTGTAATATTTATAGGTACTCAATACATTCTGGCAATTATGTGTTATTTTATGAAACAGTTTGAAGTTCTACCTATAAAGGATCAAGTTATATCAACAGTTGCCGAAGCATTCCTAGAAAGCTATATGGCACCGTTCTCGTACTGCATTCGGATCGTGCTATATATTTTAATTCATTGAAACTATGCAAATTTCCTGGCACTCAGGAGATCTGTGCTGGGACATTAAGTCAGCAATCAGACAGCCTGTTGGAATGATATAACCAAACTTTTCTCAGCCGTTTGTCGCTGTTGTGTCGAGGGATCAGATGGACTCAGACACACACCGATGCTTTCCCCGGGAAACAGGCACGAACCAACTGCTCGGACTCCTCCAGAAATGCTGTCAGGCAGAATTGTGACCTTACTCTCTGATGACTGGGCTGTTTGGTTCTTCACCTCACCAGCACTCCCGGGATTTGAAATCTTGTTGGAGAGCACTCACCAGCTTGATCCTGAAAAAGTCCTGAAGTAGTGGGCGACAGAAAGAAGATGTGCTACGATTCTATATGAACGGATCGGCGCTGTATGGGAGGAAATGGGCCCGACGTCACGGATTAAATCCAAAATTACTACCACTCTGTGAATGCCCATTCATCAGTATTCAGAAGCTAAATGATGCCGTCATGAGACTTCAGAAGCTACCAACAAGGAAGCTCGAAGTCATACATGTTGATAGATTGACTCCGTTTATAGAGATGCGTCCTCAACGTTATGTTGAAGTTGTCGCATATTCGTCGAAGTTGTTGCACGCAAAGTCTATTTGTATACAACTGAAGTAAATAAAACTAGCCGAAGACTGGATTTGACGAAAAAGGATATATATATATATATATATATATATATATATATATATAATGATATTTTAATTCTAATTTCAATTTAATTAATTTCCAAGATTTTATCTTAATTTAGCCCATAGAACTTCATTCTAAAATATTCTCTTATTTCGTGATCCAATTCCACGTCCGGTTTAATTAATCTCTTTGTAAAAATAATGCGCCATCAGTACTACGTATTAAATTAAAGTGATACTTTTACACTTCAAAAGGCGTCAACGGTCACACGTGTATTGAATTGGCGCCTGGCCAGAAATCCAATGTTATATAAGGCTAGATGTCATCTGTTTGGCCCTTTTTTTCCCTTTTCTTACTTCTGTGTGTGCCGCGCTGCGTTTTCTTGTATATAATCATGCCTGCCACTCGGAATAGAATAAAGCGTGATTAAAAATACCAGGTCTCTTCATTGTTTCGAACCTGCATTCTACTTCAATCAAAATATGTTACATATTATTTAGTCGACAGGATAGTTTCCTGTGCAAAAAATGTTCTAATGAATGAAAAGAATTAAATACCTGGAATGAGAGGCAATTTGATGCTACGGTATGGTTCCTTGATTCGCCTTTAATCTGAAGATGATTCCGTGCTGGCTCTTGTCGGGTTAGCGTCTTCAGATCATGGCACAGCTTCTTCAGATAGATTCTCCACGTAGCTGAAATTGTATGCATCATTTGTACTCAAAAAGGTATTCCAAATGCTTATCATTGGACCCAAGTATGTCCTTTTCATCAACCCCAATTTATGACAAATGTTCCAATAACAGCCAATTTGACTTCTCTGTGCATAGAAGTTCCTCTTGGCTGTT